>QKYT01000462.1:9816-31170 GCA_003550305.1 Glomus cerebriforme | reverse complement strand
AAAAAAAAGAACAAAAAGAAGAACAAAAAAAAGAATAAAAAAAAGAAGAACAAAAAGAAAGAACAAAAGAATAAAATAGAAAAAGAAGAAAAAAAAAGAAGTTAGAAGAAATTAACAAAGAAAAAAGCAAAAAAAAGGAAAGAAAACCTGAAATATGACTTATCTGTAAGAAAAAAGATAAATAAAAGATCCAAGATCACTGAAATAAAGAGATGCCATTGACATCTAAAGAAAAAAATAAATGAAAGATCTAAGGCCATTAAATGAAAAGACGTTCCAACATCTAAAGAAAAAGATAAATGAGAAATCTAAGTCTACTGAACAAAGAGAGCTGCTGACATCTAAAGAAAAAGATAAATAAGAAATCCAAAAAAAAGAAGTTAGAATGAAATGAAAAATAAAATGGAGAACAAAAAAAAAGGAAAGATCTACCTGTGGAACTGAACCCAGAACCTGATGTATATTAATAAATTGATTTTTATTTTTTTTTTGTTTATAATTTATAAAACTATAAATAATATTTGTTTTATTTTTTTTTCTTATTATTTTAGAAGAAAGAAGGGGAAATAAGAAAGAAAAGAAAACTAACTAATTCACCAACCCAAAATTTTTTTGAAAAAGATAATGAATTTTTTTATTATAAAGTATATACAGTATATACTATAAATTTAAATTTATTTATTATTTATATATATTTTTAAGTTATAAATATTAAACTATTAATGTAGTCAACAGGTGAATGCTAGTAGTATTTATATTATAATTAGATCAATATTTTAGTTAAAAATTTGATTACTACTGGTGACTGTTTTTTGTTTTTACTATGTATTCTTTTTTTTCTGTTACCATTATTCATTATATTGTTAATTTCGCCCAAGTTTTGTAATGCCGGCCAAAATCACGTGAGATTACTACAAAACTGATTTATTTTGAGTCATATAAAAGTCACGCAAATTTCCAAAAAGAAAATTCACGTGATTCGTATTTAAAGACGCTATTAGCAGTTTTAAAGCGTTAAAAATATAATTTTAATATTTTCATCTAATCATAATTCATGTTACAGATCTTCCGAATATAAAATTTTCATTATTTATTACTATTAAAATCAAACAGATAGTATATTTCTAAATTTATATATACTTTTAAAGGAATAACAAATGTTATGAAACTGGCAACTTTTATAGGTTTGAGGTTTTGAATTATTTAAAAAGATTGAATTATACAAATAAAGTATAAAGAAGAAATGCATTGATCCTTTCTTTGGATATATTGTTCTTTTTCTTAAAAAAATAGATAAGATTTGTTTCATATATTGGATCATCGCGTGAGACAATAAATGCATACTTATGTTGTGATAAATTAAGTGACGGGAATAGCGGTATAAATTAATTTTATGAAACATTTAACATTGAAGATCGAACAAATTAACGGACAATACAATATATACAATAGTTACACGAGAAACGTGTTTTATAACCCTAATAGGTAAATAAATGCATTCGCAAAAGAGGAATGAATAGCAAAAAGACGATTTTTTTTTTTTTAAAAAAAAACCATTCTCTTGAATATATATATATATATATATTTAAGAAAAATAAAATAAAATAAAATAAAAACGATGTCTTCATTAAATAAAAAAACTACAGAAAGTTTTAATATAAATTTAAAATCTTTAATAAATAAACAATTATTCACTTCAAGAACATCAAAATTCTTTCAACATAGATTAACCAATAATAATTTTAAAAATGTGACGGTAAATTTACCTTTGCTCGATGATAACATATCAAAATCAATTACTGATAAAGAAATTGTCAATAAACATTCTAAAAATAATAAAAGTTTACCATCACAAGAAGAAATTAATATTATATTTTTACAAGAATTATTACAAGATTTTGAAAAAGTATTAACGATCACAGAAGATTTTAAAGGATTTGATAAGTATGCAACGGATTGGATAAAGAATTATATTCAAGAGAATATGAAAAAGACCAAATTAGAATATATATTTGAAGTATTATTAAATTTTTATCAAGAAAAACAACTTCAATATTTTTCATCATTATTAGGATTCTTTTATCAATACGGAATTGGACATAAAATGAATAAAAAAAAAGCAATAGAAATGTATAAATTAGCGACGATGCAAGATAATTTAGGAAAATACATTTATAATCATTTACAAAATATAAATAAATCAGTTGGAGAATATTTATTAGCATTATATTACTATAAAGATATTATTATAGATAAACAATCATCAATAAAATGGAGTTATAAACCGGCCAAGAATGAAAATCCTACATCACAATATGAAATAGGATATTGTTATGAACATGGAATAGGAACAATACAAAGTGATCAAAAAGCATTTGATTGGTATATGAAGTCAGCTATTGGAGGGAATTCAAGAGGACAATGTTCATTGGCATGGTGTTATCAACAAGGGATTGGAGTTGAAAAAGATGATAAAAAATCTTTTGAATGGTATTTAAAATCTGCTAAAGGAGGAAATATGAATGGACAGTGTAATTTAGCTTATTATTATGAAAATGGAATTGGAACCGAAAAAGATGAAGTTAAAGCATTTGAATGGTATGAAAAAAGTGCACAAGGTGGAAGTACTTTTGGACAAAATAGTTTAGGTTATTTTTACGAATTTGGAATTGGAACTTTAAAAGATTCCGTTAAAGCCGTGGATTGGTATACTAAATCCGCTAAAAGAGGAGATCATATCGGACAATTTAATTTGGGAAGATGTTTTCATGATGGAATTGGAGTAGAAAAGGATATGAAAAAAGCCTATGAATGGTTATTAAAATCCGCAAAAGCTGGAAATCCGCAGGGTCAATATTACCTTGAAAGATTCTTTCATATTAAAATGAAATCATAAATGTAATTATTTATCATATAATAATAATAGAATAAAATATATAAATATGATATATATATATATATATATATATATAAATTTAATTTATTTAATTTATTTTTAATAAGGGATGTACCCGAAAATTTGTTTTTTTTTCATGTGATTAATTTTTACAAATCATCAAAAATCTTCACATGTTTAAGAAACTTAAAATATTAAAAATTAATAATCTGATAAATTTTTTGAACCATAATTATCTTATCTAATGATGGATGATAGTCATCAAAGTTTGTCAAATTTGCAATTCAAATTTAAAATTTTGAGTCATCAAAAATGTCTGGTCCAGTGATCACAAGGGGACTATTACACCAAGATTTTGTTTATTATTAATGAGGTAATGCGGCATATACCGACCACTCGGAGATGCATATCATATCTGAATTTTTTAAAAAACAAAAAAGCATCAAGGCGAATAAGGCGTGCATTTTACACGTTATTTTTCTTTCTATGTATATATCTTAAAAGTACATTCGTCTTTTCACGTGTTTAATTGAATGATTGCTGATACACGTGATCATATCCTAAAATATCTTTTATTCTAAAAATGTTTCACTACTTTTTTCAATGATCCCGACGTCCCGTACAACTTTAAAATTTACTTTTCAATGTTTCCTAAATATGCATTATTACTAAAAAAAAAGAAGCTGCATTCTCTTTTAACATTAAATATTTAATTTTCAAATGGTTTACCCGTCCGATTATTTTGATCTGATCTGGAAATTTATTTTTTTCTTACTAATTTATTTTACTTTTAAAAATACTTAAAAAATTTCTCAAGCAATTTGTTTTCCTTTAGCGGTTGGTTCTACCGTAAAACGGCTCTCTAAGTTAGATTATACACTTTGTTTCTTCCTTTCGTTTTTTGTCCAACTTTTTGTTTTCGAATTCTTTTTATGCAAGTTCTTAATAGAGTTTATAAAAAAAATACGCTTCTTTAAATAATTATCGTATATGAAGGATTGCTGGACACATCCAATTTTTCAAAATATCATTCAAAGGTTATCATGCACAACTTTCCATTGGAACTTTCCCTCAATGATACTCCAGTACAACAAATGTCCACCACATTACGTCGTCAGAGAAGAGCTTCTTTTACTACGACTAGTTTAGTCAAGTATGATAATGTTGTAGGTGTAAGTGGGAAAAACAAAAAATTGACCACTTTATTTGTACAAGAGTATCAAGAGGAAGAAGAAGAAGAAGAAAAACAACAAGTTGTTGAAAACAATTGTGTAAATATTAAATTATCATCATATACAGTAATTATCGTAATAATCATTTTGATTAATCATTTATTGTTATTCCTTTTTTTTTTTTTTTCTTTTTAGCCTCCAATAGAAGATTTGATACGACAATTACAAAGTGAATTACAACAAACCAGAGCGTTAGTTGCTGAACTTGAAACCAGATTAGAACTGTAAATATAATTTTGGATCGTCTTATATTTGCATATATACAGTATTAAAATAAATTTTATTGTTTTTTTTTCATTCTTTTAGGACCGAACAAACTAGTCAGGTAATTGTTGGTGAATTAAAGCATTTATTATCAGAAAATGAGTAAGTTTCTCAAACTTATTATGATTATTATGCATAAAAAAAGAATATCATAATCAACTGATTTTATAATAAATTTACAGGTCGGAAAGTCATACAACAGCCGTGGAAATTGAGGAAATTGATCAAGAGTCGGATAAAGGTGATGATATGAAACTTGATCTGGATGATGATGAGTTTTATATTTCATCATCTTTGATGAATCAAACTTATCAAGAAGAAATAGAAGAAATACCTAGCATTAATGATGAACGAGAGGTAACTTCTCCGAAATTATCATCGCAGATCGAATCAACAACAACTATGTCAACGTCATCGTCGGAATCATCAATAATACAACACGCTGATGATAATGATTCATTTAATAGAATATGTAGCGCATTACAAAATTTGATAAACGATGGGCAAGTGGCTTTACAAAAACCAAATTCTTCTTCATCAAATCAGTTACTTGGACTTCCACAAACAACGACTCGTCCAAGAGCACAAAGTTGGAGTTCAAATGTAAGTAATTGGATAATGAATCATTATAATCCTTCTCCGATGATGTGTGAATGTGGATCATGTTGGTTATGTTTGGAATCAAGTGGTAGTAGTTTATCATCAACCACGAAAACGACGCCAAAATCTTCAAGAGCAAATTCAATGTCTTCAGCTCAACATTCTTCTCTTTCTTTGACATCTCAACAACGAGAATCATACAATAGACAAGTTAATTTGGCAGGGATAAAGAAACAATATCGCAAAAAATTGGAAAGTAGATTTGATTATAGAAAGAGTTGTGATGATTTAGAAATGGAATTACAAAAATTGATTTCAACAGCTATATCAACAGGAATGGAACATGGTTTAATGCATTCTCCTATTTATCGTCAATATAGTGAATGTATGGAACGTGATGATTCCACAAGTGATTCATATTTCACCCATCAAGATAAATCACATCATTATAATTACTTTAGGAATCGTGATGATGAGACGAGTGATGAAAGTTATGATGAAAATGGAGAAGAAAAATTTTCAAGATTTCCAACAAGTTTTCCTAAATCCTTTGAAATTTTTTGTGAACGTGAACAATTTAAAGAATTAGAAAATGCCATCTTAAATGATAACAATAATGATAGTAAAAAAGGATCATCTAAATGGAGAAGACGTATTTGGAATTATTTACAAAAAATTGGTTTAAAATTCAACAACAACGACGATAACAACAATAATAAGGAGAATTATAACAAGAATCTTGATGATGATAATGAAGATGAAGGGTATGATTCATATAAATCATATAGTTCATATAATTCTTCGTGGAAATCATCGTCACGTGATGAACAAGAAAATTTGAATGATGAATATTCATCAAATCCATTTCCTTCTTCTTTTATTAACACTTTAAATATTGGACAAAATATTAATTTTAATGTAAATTTAATAAATTCAACAACAAATAATATAACAACCAATTTTAATGAAATTGATAATAGTATTCATACAACTTCAACAACGAATAATAATTATAATTGTGATAATACTACTATTAATAATTATGAAGAAAAATCATCTCAATCTCAATTAAATATCACCAAAGGAGATTTCGCTTCTAAAAAATTTCAATCATTGGCCTCAAAATGTACGAATTTTCTGGCGATGATAGGATTAATGATTTCAATGTCACAAACCATTGCCACTACCAAATCAGTTACTCCAACACTTATGAGGATTGCGGCAAGAAATATTATTAGAAGCAGAGCGAAAGGAAGACGTAGTGGAAGAGATATGATTTTGATGATTAAAGTGATTAAATATGTTACTGTATTATTTGTTGGTTGGGCTGCTGGTCGTATTGGAAAAAAACAAAAAGAATCATCTGATGAGAATAATCGAATTACGGAGATTCCATCAAATAATTAACGTTTGCATATTTTATATTTTTATAGAAAAAAATTATTTATAATCTTTATATTTTTATTTTTATTTTTTTTTTTTAAAAAAAAATTGGACCGTAATTGATTTACGGGAAATATTAATCGTTTTTCTTTATATATTTTCGTGATAGATATATATTTATTCATTTATTATTCGTATTTTTTTTTTTTGGCAAAATCATTCAAAGACATTTTTTCGTATATAATTGGCAAGATCATTTATTTCATTTTCACAATTTTTTACAAACACAAAAACACACTTTTCACACTTTTCAAGCATATACTTTCACAAATACAAACACATATAGAACAATTATAATACCATCACACAAAAATCTATGCTTTTCATTAATAATATGTAGTATAATCGTCTATAAATGTACAAAATTTTATTATAATTTTTTTTTAATTGCTTCGTTTTTATAATAATAATCTTCTTTCGTGTAAATTTTTATTTTAGAAGTATATAGAAATATATATATAAAGATACGATCTTTAATTTAAATTGGCAAATAAAAATTTTTTTACAAATCAATATTACAAAATTTTATGCGCGTGACACGTGAATGTGATGATATATAAAAAAAAATCCATCTCGGTACATTTATGAAAAAAAAAATGTTTCAATATAAAAAAATAGGTTTCATATCTTTTCGTAATAGATTAAAATCTAAATTTTATATTATAATTAAAAATAAATCATATTCAACACAACCTTCACACGCGAATTTTTCATATTTATCACCCAATTTAAATTATAAATATTTTGTTTCAAACTCTGAAAAAATTTCACAAAATATTATAAATCGTAATTTAAAAGATGTGAACATTTCTCAAGTTTGTTCATTATATGAAACTTTTCGTATCATTACAACAGAATTAAACGTACTTCGTTCTAAACATAATGAATTATCAAAATCTTCTAATCATCCTTTCACAAATGAATCAAAAATAATTTTGATAGAAGAAGCAAAAAAACTTAAACAACAAATTCAACAAAAAGAATCATCATTGTTAGAAGTAGAAAAAGAATTATTAAAAGAAGCTTTAAAGATACCAAATGATACACATTTTAATACTCCTATAGGTAACGAAAAAAATGCAAAGTTAATCAAACAAATTGGTGAACAAATCATTTCTTCCAATGATTTATCTTTGAAGGATCATTTAACAATTTGTAAAAATTTAAATTTGGTAAATTTTGATCAAGCATCAAAAGTTACAGGAACAAGTTGGTATTATTTAATGAATGAAGGAGCTTTACTTGAATTAGCATTAATTCAATATGGAATTGAAAAAGCTATAAAAAAAGGTTTTACTCCTATAATTACACCAGATGTAATTAAAAGTGAATTTAGTTTAGCTTGTGGATTTCAACCAAGGGATAATGAAAAGGTTTCACAAAATTATTTTATATCAAATGAAACTTCACAAAATTTAGTATTATCAGCAACAGCAGAAATTCCTTTAGCAGGATTATATTCAAATAAAATTTTATCATATAAAGAATTACCGATAAAATTAGTTGGATTTGGAAGAGCCTTTAGATCTGAAGCTGGTGCAAGAGGTCAAGATACTAAAGGTTTATATCGTGTACATCAATTTAGTAAAGTAGAATTATTTGCTTTTACTAAACATGATCAGAGTGATAAAATGTTTGAAGAAATCATTGAATTACAAGAAGAAATTTACAAAGATTTAGGATTATGTTTTAGGATAATGGATATGCCAACATATGAATTAGGAGCAAGTACATATCGTAAATATGATATGGAAGCGTGGATGCCAGGTCGTGGAAAATGGGGTGAAATATCTTCAGCATCCAATTGCACTGATTATCAATCTCGTCGATTAAACGTACGATATAAATCAGATTCTAACATCACTGAATTTGTTCATACATTAAATGGAACTGCAGTTGCTACTCCCAGATTAATAATGGCTATACTAGAGAATTTTCAAAAGGATGACGGAAAAAGTATAGTAATACCAAAAGTATTGAGAAAATGGATGTGTAATATGGATGTTATAAAACTTTAATAAATTAAGATGACTTTATATTCTTTTCTTACAGAATTAAAACATTTGATTGTTCTTTCTTGCTATTACACAATATATTAAAAAGAAGTTTAATTAGTAATCACTTTTGAAGTAACAATTAATTCTACATTATTTTCATACCTGTTGTGCTATTTTTATTTCATCTAATGTTATTACACCAGGAATTATTTCTCCATTATCTATTAAATGAGATCTCATAACTCCTCCCAATAATCCACATTCAATTTTAGGAGTTTTCCAGAACTTAATATTTTTCTCTGCATCATAACATTCAATAGCTATGTTTGCTATTGAACATTCTGTTATTTCATTTTTTTCATTGTATAATAATACATCAAATAGATCTTTATTAGATTCTATTCCCGCCTATAAAAAAATGAATCATTTCAAATCAATTGATTAAATTTTCAATATATCAATTTATTTATTCATACTTACTCGAATCCTAGCGTTATTATAAATATCTCTATGAGTTGTTTTGTGATAAAGAAATGTGTTTGAAGATTGGGTTGGTTGTGTGTCTAAAACTATTTTCACTGGTTCTATTAATTTAATATCCCCCAAAAAATAAGTAATAAAGACAAAAAAAAAAAAAAATAAAATAAAATAAAATAAAAGTTTTCATTTTTATTTATCTACCCTGTAATGGTGAATCAGATGATGGTAATATTGTAGTCGTTATTGTTGGAATTCCTTGTTTGTTTATGGTTAATCTTATCTAATTAAATAAAATTAATCAAATAGAATCTCAACATATGTTTATATTTTAACTTATAAATACCCTTTGTGTCTTATCATTTCCAACCAGACTAACAGATTCTTGTAATTTATCTTTAATAAATTCTCGAAATTCTGATGCTGTACAACTTGCAAATGATAATTTACTATTAGATTGTTTTGAAAAGTAAGATGCGGATTGCGTTAATCGATTTAAATGAAGGTTTAGCAAGTAAAAACCTAGAATATTAAAAGAAAATTTAAAAAGTTAAGAATAAATAATTTGTATTAAAAAATTTATTTTAAACAAATAAATATAAAAATATAAACCGAATTGCGGTTCATAAAGAATTGTTTCTAATAATTGAAAATCGACATCATCCATATTATGATGCATCGAGTGAAGGAAAGAGTAGTGGAGCAAAAAGATCGAGATCTCACGTGTTAAATGTCAAAAATGTTTGTGTAACAATGGCTGAATTTTTTTTGAATGACTAATTCTATTTGTCAGTACTTAATCAGGGTATGGGTTAGTATGATATGATGTGGTAACGTAAAAAGGTATTTTTTTTTTTATTTATAAAATCAAAAAATCATAAGAAAATGGGTATGAAGGGTTTTAGTCAATGCCAAGAAAAGAAGGAATGACGTTATTCTGATTGAGAGAATTCGGTAGATTTTCACAGTACTCAATTATTATGGTATAGACTATTCCTCGGCATGTTTCACGACTTTTTCTTAAATAAGTAATTTAATTGTTTAGTAATAATTCACTGGCCAATTAATGGTATTATTTTGCGGCATGATATAAAAAGTTACAATTTTTTTTTTTTTTTATTTTTATTTTTCTTTTACAAAATTACTCGTTAGTTAATATAATAAAAATGAAATTACTTCCGATTATAACCTTTATAATTATACAATATTTATTGATAACATCAAGTGCGACGCCTATTATTAAAACTCCAACTTCACTTTCTATATTGGAAACATCAAATGTAATTTATGAAGAAATATATAAAGATGATAAATTGGATTATTTAGTTATCGGCGACTGGGGCTTTCAAGGCAAAGGAGTCGGTCAAAAGCATGGAAACCAAAAAAATGTCGCTTTTGTTATGAAAAAGTGGGCCGAAAGATATAATTCTCAATTTATAATAAATGTTGGAGGTAATTTAATAATTTTTTTTTTTTTTTGCGATAAATCTACAAAATTTTTATTTATATCTATTTCCATTATTTCATATAGATAGTTTTTATAAAAGTGAAAAAGATGATCATCAAGGAGTTGATTCTGTGGATGACGAGAAATGGAAAGTGGCTTGGTTAGATGTATATAAAGGAAGATTAGCAGAAATACCTTGGTACAGTGTAGCGGGAAATCATGACTGGTAAGCAAAAAAAGAAAAAAAAGGAGGGTGAAATTTATTTTATATTGTTCTAAATATTCTTTATTACTATTAATTATTAGGTATAATAATGTTACTGCGGAAATTGATTATAGTTTGAATGTAAATTCGAGATTTTTTATGCCATCATTATTCTATGTTCGAACATCAATATTTGGTAATGAAGAAAAAACCAAAGTTGCATGGATACATATTGATACAAATTTATTTTTTTATGAATATGATTGGATACAAAATGATGGAATGAAAAATAATTTTAATACTTTAGGGTGGGATAATAATAAAGAAGTTGAAATGAAATTGCGTTGGATAGAACAACAATTGATTGAACAACAGGATGCAAATTGGATTTTTGTAGCAGGACATCATCCATTAATTGGAACGTGCGCTACTTATTATTATATGCCAAAATTAATAGAATTATTTGAGAGTTATGGAGTATCTGGATATTTCGCAGGTCATGCTCATGTATTAGAATATAAATCTCCTAAACCAAATTCACCTGTTGCATATTTTACTTCTGGTGCCGCAAGTAGAACAAGTGATGGTTGTGGCGGAAAAGATTGGGGTATGCCCGAAGGTACTTTTGGATTTTTACATGCTACTATTACAGCTAATGAAATGACCTTTTCTTTTGTTAATGCTACAACT
This sequence comes from Glomus cerebriforme, assembly GCA_003550305.1. Taxonomy (NCBI): domain Eukaryota; kingdom Fungi; phylum Glomeromycota; class Glomeromycetes; order Glomerales; family Glomeraceae; genus Glomus; species Glomus cerebriforme. The sequence continues at coordinate 19,919 of QKYT01000462.1, read as the reverse complement.
ACAAAAGATAAAGTGGTTTATCAGGGTAAATTGACCGCAAGATCAATCTGGAATCCAAAATAATTTTAATACATTAAATTTATTTTAATTATAATATGGGATTACAGTCTCAAAAAGATTATAAAATAATAATATAGAGTTTATTTAATATTGGAAAAAAAATGACAATAATTTACTTTATCATGGTAGAATAGATTTAAAATTGATTCTGTATAAACAAAAAAAAAAATCGATTATTCATAAAATATAACAAAAAAAAAGTGTATCAAACTTTTTAAGAATATTTTAATACGAAATTATAAATAGATGAAAAGCTTTAAAATAATCATAAATCGACGGTCAATTATATCCCAAATAACTTTCTATTATGCGCTGCCCAAGGTTTTGCATATAATTTATAGACTTTCCCTAAAAAAAGCGGCTTTTAACATTAAATTTGTGGGCTGCACTAATGAGGGCAAATTTATAATGCCTTAAGATATTTGGGCTGGCATTAGACATATATTGAAACGTACATTACTCCATAGTAAAATATTTTGTTTCTATTATAGAATCCGCAGAATCGAGATTTTTCTTTCTAAAAACAAATTCGTACTACTATTTTAAGATGTTTTGATCTTGGAATGATATTTTTATGAGATATATTCTGTAAATGAAATTGGCATCCTTTTTAATGAATTCATTTCAACTAATTCGTAAAGAACCGTGCTTGTCTCAGTACTCTTGAAGGAATAATAAAAAATTTAGATCTTACAACAGGCGACCGATAATTCATGATATTTATTAATAAAAAGTATAGTTGAATGATCATAATACATGATATTATATACATAATGTATATTACATATAAGAAAAAACAGAAAAGTTTGTTGACAATCTTGTAAATAACAGTATCGTGAAGAATTTAGAGATTTAGCTTTTATGAAACATATGTGATAATCTTCTTAATGACGTTTCTTTTCTCTATTTACAATATATATTTATTGTTAAATTAATATATCAAATAATCTAATAACTAATAACCATATAAATGAATATAATTTCTTCTCAGTTAATCTTCCAATCCATTAATTTCATCAGATATTTCCCATAATCCATCATTCTCTTGATAATTTTTATACCAAATTAAAGCTTTTACCTCGTTTTTTTTCTTACCGATACCATTATAATAAAATTTTGCTACATCNTATTGAGACTGTACGAATCCCTTCTTAGCAGCTTCTTTATATAACTTAAATGCTTTAGATTTATCTTTTACATAATAATATTCTGCAAGATTATATAATGCTATATTTAATCCTTTTTTAGCACGTTGATAAGATTCTAATGTTTTTTTATAATCTTCTTCAATTCCAATTCCATTATAATAACATTTTCCAAGTTCAAAATGACCATTTATATCACCTTTTTGACTTGCTTTATTNTAAAATTTAAACGCTTCTTTTTCGTCTTTTTCGGTTCCAAAACCTTCTTTGTAAAAAGTTCCAATTACTACTTCAACCGCTACTTTATTGTTGCATTCCCAATCACTACTACCCTTCTGGACATCATCTTTAAGACGATTAAATAGTTGCCTTGATTGTGATTCGTACTTTTCTAAGGTATATTTAAAATCAAAATTCTTCGTTGGTCCAGAATTATTATTTCTTAAATAACTTTCAACAATTTCTTTTAATGCTTCAATTTCATTAACATCTTTATCTCCAGACGATCCATTTGAATGTGATCTTTTAAATATATTACTTTTCGTAATGGTAAGATTTTCTACTTTCTTAATTTCATCAGATATTTCCCATAATCCACCATTCTCTTGATATTTTTTATACCAATCTAAAGCTTTTCCTCCATCTTTTTTCTTACCATTCATACCAATGTTATAACATTTCGCAAGGTAATATTGAGATGGTACGAATCCCTTATTAGCGGCTTTTTTATAAAATTTAAATGCCATCTTTGATTTATCTTTTATATTATTGTCACAACACTTATGATAATACCTTGCAAGGTTATGTAAGGCTATATTCAATCCTTCATCTGCAGCCAAGTGATAAGATTTTAATGCTTTATTATAATCTTTTTCAGTTCCATTTCCATTACAATAACATTTTCCAAGTTCAAAATGTCCATTTACATCACCTTTTTGGCTTGCTTCATTAAACAATTCAAACGCTTTTTTTTCATCTTTTTCTCTTCCAAATCCTTTTTTATAAAAAATTCCAATCAATACTTCATAATGTTGTATATTTGAGTTATCTTCAAAATGATTAATGATCTGATTTGATTGTGGCTTATGCTTGCTTAAAATATGTTCAAAATCAAACCATTTTGTTGATCCAGTATCATTATTTTTTATATAACCTTCTTTAATTTCTTTTAATGCTTTATTTAGTTCATTTTCATTAATAATATTATCATTAAAATTTAACTTAAAAAAATTAATCCTCAGAGTTGAACTAATAGAATTAAAAGATGTACTGTTACTCTTATTATACGGAAGCCTTGGTTCTTCAACTTGTTTTTTAGGATGTTGCAACTTAATTAGATTATCGTAAACTTCATCAATATCAGGTCTTTTTCTTGGGTTGCCATTCCAACATTTCTTATATAATTCGATATAGTCTGAAGGTGTACCTTCAATTGGCTTTTCTCTATAACTTTCTTTATAAATATTTCTAATAAGATATCCTCGATCAATACCCTGATAAGGAGGATGTCCACTTGTAATTTCCCACAATAAAATGCCTAAACTATAAATATCCGATTTTTTATCTCTTGTAAAATTGCTATTATTGCTCTTGAAAAACATTGGATCGATGTATTCAAGCATTCCAATACCTTGTTTTGAATCAGCAGATGGTTTTTCGGTCAGCATTTTAGATAATCCGAAGTCTGCAATCATCAATGTACGATTTTCATTATTACCATTAACTAGGATGTTTTTTGAGTGCTTTAGGTTGTATTAATTTATAAAAAAAAACAAAATATTTATTCATTAATAATAAATTTTCAAATAATTTTTAAAAAATTAATTTTTATTTACCAGGTCTCTATGAATAATTCCTTTATCGTGTAAGCATTTTAATCCTTTAGTAATATCTAATGCCATTTTTATTTTGTCTTTCCATTCTAATGAATCAAATTTTTCTTTATTTCCTAAGTATTGTCTTAAATTTCCTTCGTTGGCATATTGCAACACCATAACATAATTCCCTTTTTCGTCTATGAAAATCTTATTGGTTAATTTGTTAATTCTCAATTATATTTAAAAGATTACATTAACATTTACCTTTCGTTACACCAGCAAAATGATTTATATTAGGATGATAATTAAGAGAACGAATAAGTTTTAACTAAGCATGAATTAAAAAATCGTGAGATTTTAAGATATTATCCAAAATAAGAATGATTTCATACCTCTTTAATAAATTCTTCAAGTTTTTTTGCATCAATTGTTGAACCATCTATTAGACTTTTTAATGCTGCCTTTTCCATTCCTCTAAAATTCCAGTCAACCCTATAAACAACCCCAAATGCTCCTTTACCAATTTCTATCTTATTACTAAACTCCTTATACTTAAAATAATTAATATCATCATCGTTTATTTTCTTTTCGATCCATGATGCCATTTTTAAAGGTACTACTGTATTAGATATGTAATGAGTTTATAAAATTGTGTTGAATTTATTTTAAATATCCGGCTTGGCTAAGTAGAGGATTTAAATACTTTTTTTTGCTTGTCGTCGAAAGGAAACAATACTATACTGGTTTCGGTCAGATAATAATTTAATAAAGCACAATGATCATTCAAAAATGGTTAGGTGTTAACATTTACTATTAATATGTACAATAAATGTAGTAAAAATAATGAATGGACATACAGTACTTCGTTCATTGAGTTCTTTTCTCAATCACAATGAATTTAATGAAACTCCGAATTGTATGCTTCACAAATTACTAACTAATTGTGGGCCTGTATTACAGTTAAGGAAGCTTTATTGCTTTTGTTTCAGAATCTAGGCTCCATGGACAGATATAGTAAATTTCTTCTACATCAGGATGTTTTTGATGTATAGGATCTACAGTGGACAAAAAAAGTCTTCGGAATAATTTTTCCAGTCAGTATTTATCTAGTAAATGACTTATAATCTATTATAACAATATAAGATTTATATGGAAACGGGTCTGAAAAATATTTTTGTCTTAATACACAATGTGATTTTTCTTAATAAAATTTCGTGTTATAATATTTTAAATTCAATCAATTGAAAATTTCATGATTTTTTATTTTAAGTTTTTCGAAATTTAGCTTTATTTTTATCATTAATATTACATGAAAATATTATCAGGTATACTTTATGATTCAACAAATAAAATAAAAAAAAAATTATTAAATTTGGTTGGATATTTACCACGGAACTGCTTTTTAAAGTTGCTCAATTAGTCAAAAATTGGCTACCTTATTTTTTTCGAATGATTTTTTGGGCGACTTAAATTTTAATAGGTGGAAAGCATGTGATTTGTTACTAATATGCTTTTGATATCTAATTTTTCACATCATAAAGGGTATATCCGCAAATTTTTATGTGCCACTGAAACTTATTTGTTGCACAATAAATAAAAATATTTTTTCTGTGAACTTTTTTTGTCCACTGTACAGACATGAAAATCTAAGCGGAACCAATATACTCCCTGTGCCAGAATATGTGAAATCCGCAGAATTCAAGATCGGATAATTCAGAGGATTTTTTAAAAAACTGATATTTTTTTAATCATATATCTTATACAATTTAATTGATTTTTTTACTTACCTTAAGAGCCAAACCGAACACATCAGTAATAATATTAATATACTGCACTATTTCATTTTTTTAAAAAATTACTTATATTATATTATATATTTATTCTAAAAATTTTCTTTGGTTAAGAATAAAAAAATTATATGGGAAATTGGGGATCATCTATATTGTTCAACAAATGTACTGTATCTTGAGTTAGATAAAGCAATTAATAAAATTTTGTTTTATACATTTAATATTTATATTGATATATTTTTGCGCTATAATAGTTTCTTGAATTCCGCTAAAGAATTCTATGAATAACTATGATATACAGAATGATAGTTTCACAAGTGTTTCACACATAATTCGATGTATAGAATTTCAATAAACCTAAAAATTTCGTGATATATATTTCTTGTTACGCTTTGCATTTACTATTTATATACGCTCAAATTTAATGCGGTTAATACCATAAATAGAGAAGCTAAAATAGGTTGATGTGACATTTATATGCACATTTGGAATAAAATACACGGTGCGAACTTTGTAAAGATTATAGACCTTATGTTGATGTTTAAAAAAATCACCTCGCTCTCAATAAATAATGGAATCACTTTTGTTAAATCAAAATTTTGAAGATAGATTTGCAAATGATAATATTTTTATCTGTTATGTAGAACAATCAGATCAACGCACATCGCTTCCTGAAAAATCTCTTATTTTAAAATGGTTTCTGGATCTTCATAATTGGATTGATAAAGTAAATTTGCTTATGCAAAGGAATGGTATTTACTGTTTTAAATTATTATTAAAGGATGAAGTCACTAAAGCTTCATAAATAAAGAAATGAAAGAAATTATGACTAAATAACACGAATCTTATCTAGAGATTATGATTCTAATTATTGTGATAAAGATTACATAAGAATATAAAAATATGAAGTATTCACAAAGAAGTCAACACTGTGGAAAATCTACAGTCACCACTGGTTATAACGAACCTATATATACCGAAAACTTGTTATACTGAACCAAAGTTCCCAGAACTAAATTTTCTATAATTAATTACACTGGTTATACCGAATTGCCATAATAAAATGCTATATACTGTATATCGAACCCACCTTAACAGCCCAGAAATATAAACCATATATTAATTTTTATTTTCTATAACGAACAGTCATGTAACTATATATTAACTCAGGCCGAATTTATAGCGCTGGCCAAAATTATCAGTAATTAATGTATAACCTTTTTTGAGAATTTATATTAAGCGAAATTATAATTCTGGCCAGCACTATAAATTTGGCCAAAATTACCAGGAGTTCNGTATATTATATAACGAATTCACTCTATACTGAACTAAATCCTNTGGAACGGAAGGTTCGTTATATCCAGTGGCGACTGTACATACTGTATCAAAATTGACTGATCGAAAATTTTGTACGCATAGAAACTAATAGATGCTAATGTTTTATCAACCACTTTTGGGCAGCACTTGGTAAGCAATGAGATTCTTATAATGAATCCGTTTAATGTGTAGATTGCTGTTGTTTTTTCTTATCATGCATAAACTCATCATCTTGTTCGCAATTTATTTTCTTCTGAAGCATACGCCTTGTAAACACTTCTCATTTCACTGCACTCCTTAAAGCATTGAATTAAATTCGTGTAACTAGGTGCGGATACCAATTATTCAAATATTACTGTTTGAGACAGCTTACTTATCTTAAATAATACTTTTACGAGATATAATTAATTGGCATCCTTTTTAGTGATTAATTTGTAAAGAAAAAGATCAATTATTGTTAGTTCTTAAGCAAAAAAACAGGCGACCGAAATTTTTTTTACAATTGTCCTTATTTGAGTAAAAAATTATTGAACCTGACAAAACACGTATGAATTTTTTAATATTGAATGGACATAGGATATTTCTTACAGAAAAGTTAGTTAGAACCAGTCGTGTTTTTGAAAACCGGGTTTAAACGAATCGAATCGGGCCCAACCCGGTTTAAATCCGAATTATGACCTGTGTAATTACCGTAATTCAGGCCAAATTCATAGTACTGGCCATAATTTTAAAAAAATTTTAGAAATTATTGAGAAATTATGATGAGAAATTAAGAACTTTATAAGGGAATATTGAGAAATCATGGAGGGAGGCCGGGGAAAATCAGTTAAAAAAAAATTCCAATTCTGGCCTAAATTATGTGTATTATTTTTCTTATAAAAATTAAAAAACGGGGGGATATGGAGTGGCCTTATTGGCCAAACCTGGCCCGAATTATGTTACACATTTTTTTTCTTATTTGGAAATTGCCAGAATTACTCACCAAACTGGCCTGACCGAGTCCAAAACCAGTTGGTACACAGTATCGTGAAGAATTCAGAGAATTTGCTTTTATGAAACATATGCGATAAAATATATGTGTGTAAATTAGTATACAGTATAATCTAACAGAAATACAAATGAATATAATTTTCTTCTTAATCTTCCAATCCATTAATTTCATCAGATATTTCCCATAATCCATCATTCTCTTGATAATTTTTATACCAATATAAAGCTTTTCCCTCATTTTTTTTCTTACCGATACCATTATAAAAACATTTTGCTACATCATATGGAGATTGTACAAATCCAGCTTCTTTTTTTTTTTTTTAGTTTTAACAGCATATTTTATTAATAATTGTAATGGAAAATAAAACACAAAATACATGAATAAAATATATGGATCTCGTTTCTATCTAGTTTACATAAATAAGAATTTAAAAAGTAAAACTAATCTAAATGCCTACGCTATAAACCTAATATAAAAACATANCCAGTATACAACTTCACAATGAGAGGTTGCAACCAGATCGACCATCCAGAAAGTATCCCCTCCAATCCCTTAAAATAAGTTAAAGGAGAGCCGTATCCNAACCACCCGAACTGTCAGATCCATCAGAGGGACCAATTGGTCCAAAAAGTTAATCCAGGAAGTTCCTGAAGCAAATGCTTTTAACAGCAAGTCCGGAACAGAGGCTGAGGTCGGCGATGGGAGCCTTGAAACCTGAGCAGCGTCGGCGGGAGCACGTGACATAATGACGTCCTTAGCGGGAAGCGAGGAAGCCATGATATAACAACGAGGAAGCCAGGTCTGGTGGAAGAAGTCACGTTGCAACTTATCCACCGCGGATTCTTGGTAGAACTGGCCGAAAGGCCGATGGAAAGGAGAAAAGAAGATAATCCTATAGGGATAAAACCTTGAAGGATGAATAAGGGCCAAAACGGTAAAGCCGAATGGGGAGCCCAGATGTTGAGTGAAAGAAAAGTCGAACTAGAAGGAAATTCGGAAATATTCTTGTTATGCTTATTTGACCAGGAGACTATTATCGAGTCCAAAAGAGCAGATTTGAACTGTTCGTAAAGAAAAGGAAAATTATTATGAGGCAAAGGAGGAGCGTCCGGGTGAGGCGAAACCGAAATATTCTTAGCAGCTTCTTTATATGACTTAAATGCTTTAGATTTATCTTTTACATAATAGTATTCTGCAAGATTATATAATGCTATATCTAATCCTTCAACTTCAGCCAAGTGGTAGGATTTTAATGCTTTTTTATATTCTTTTGCAATTCCATTTCCATTATAATAACATTTTCCAAGTTCAAAATGTCCATTTATATCACCTTTTTGACTTGCTTCATTAAACAATTTAAAAGCTTTGTTTTCCTCTTTTTCTCTTCCCAACCCTTTTTTATAAAAAATTCCAACCTAACGTTGTGTATTTGGATTATTTTCAAGATGATTAAAAATATGATTTGATTGTGGCTTATGTTTTTTTAAAATATGTTCAAAATCAAACCATTTTGTTGGTCCAGTATCGTTATTTTTTATATAACCTTCTTTAATTTCTTTTAGTGCATTATTTAGTTCATTTTCATCAATAATATTATCATTTAAATTTAATTTAAAAAAATTAAACACGAGAGAACTGCTGATATTCTCATCATGCAGGCTTGATTCTTTGGCTCGTTTTTTAGGATGTTGTAATTTAATTAGAATAACGTAAACTTCATCAATATCTGGTCTTTGATTTGGATCGTCATTCCAACATCTCTCATATAGGTCAGAATAATTTGAAGGTGTACCTTTAATTGGCTTTTCTCTAAAACCTTTACCAATTTTAGAGCTAAGAAATATCTGATCAATATCCTGATAAGGAGGATGTCCACTTGTAATTTCCCATAATAAAATGCCTAAACTATAAATATCCGATTTTTTATCTCTTATAAAATTGCTATTATTGCTCTTGAAAAACATTGGATCAGTGTATTCAAGCATTCCAATACCTTGTTTTGAATCAGGAGATGGCTTTTCGGTCAGCACTTTAAATAATCCGAAGTCTACAATCATTAATGTACGATTTTCTTTATCACCATTAACTAAAATGTTTTTCGAGTGCTTTAAATTGTATTTATAAAAAATTAAATATTTATTATAAATTTTCAAATAATTTTAAAAAATAAATTTTTATTTACCAGGTCTCTATGAATAATTCCTTTATCGTGTATATTAAAATTTACCTTTCGTTACACACTTACACCAGCAAAATGATTTATATTAGGATGATAATTAAAAGAACGAATAAATTTCAACTAAACATGAATTAAAAAATCGTGAGATTGACATATAAAATAAAATAAAATAAAAACAAGAATGATTTCGTACTTCTTTAATAAATTCTTCAAGTTTTTTTGCATCAATTGATGAACCATTATTTATTAGGATCTTTAATGCTGCCTTATCCATTCCTCTAAAATTCCAGTCAGCTTTATAAACAATCCCAAATCCTCCTCTACCAATTTCTATCTTATTACTAAACTCATATTTAAAATAATTAATATCATCATTATTTATTTTCTTTTTGATCCATGATGCCATCTTTAAAGATACTGTATTAGATATGTAATTAGTTTATAAAATTGTGTTGAATTTATTTTAAATATTCGACTTGCTTTAATTAGAGGATTTAAATATTTTTTTTGCTCGAATACTGGTTTAGTGTAAAATGTTGTGATCTTCAAAATTTTAAACTATTTTAAAGTGATAATATTGTCGATTTCATTGTTTTTTTGCTTTTTCTTTTTCCTTTTTATCTTATTAATATAACTAGGAAATGGAAACCATTTTAAGTCCGGAGCGCATATTTTTATTTTTATATTTTATATTTTTTTAGTAGTAAATAGTGGTATAAATAGTAATCGCATACGTATGCTGTGTCACATGTATTGTTTATTTATTATCAATCAATCAAATTTAAGACACGTGACCGGACAAAC
>QKYT01000461.1:67989-96853 GCA_003550305.1 Glomus cerebriforme | reverse complement strand
ATTTTCTTTATAATTTTATCCTTCCTTTATTTTCTTTATAATTTTATCCTTCCCTTTTTTTCTTAAACTCCCTCTTCTCTTCCTTATACTGTATATAGATGTCTTCCTCATATCAGGCAAGGAAAGACCGGTCAGATAGTCGAGTATCTCCTAAATGGCGGTTATTTCCTTTTTAAACCCCACTCCTTTTAAACTCCCTCTTATCTTCCTTATACTGTTATGAGGTCTTCCTCTATCAGGCAAGGAAAAACCAGTCAGATAGTTGAGTATCTCCTAACTGGCTGGTTTGATTTAGATTAGTATTCCCCTTTATTTCCTCGTATTTATGTTTGTGAATCAACGTTAAAGATTGAAGAGTTCATCGAGATGAGAAGATTTTGCAAGCTGATAAAAGAAACAGAAGAAAGAAATACTACTTCAAGATAAACTAGAAATACAGTATGTAACAACTTTAAGGAAGAAATATTCAAGATAATCAACCATTTCAGCATATTGGAATGTGAAAAATAAGATGCTTTATTCAAGATGGAAAAAGAAAATATACAAACAAATGGATAAAGATATAATACAATAAAGAAATATGACTCAGATAACAGAGAAAATGTTGAAAGAAAAAGGTTAAAATGAAAGAAAAAGACAAACAACAAGTTACAAAAATAATAAGCAATAGAATTACTTTCTAAAAGAGGACTCTGGTTAATGATTGAAAGGATAAGAAGAAATATAACAAAAGATTGAATTTCAAAAGATTAATAAAAGAAACGAGTGGCCAATAATAATGGATAAGGAAGAAGTCAAAAGTAAATAAAAGAACATTTTCAAGAAATGGATAAAAAAGGGACTAAATGGAAAGAACAAATTGAAGAAAATATGTGTATAAATGAAGAAACTTAGAAAGACGCCAATCTCTTAATTGTGGGAAAAATTTTAGAAAGATGTAATAAGAAAGCAGAAATAATGATATACTGTAAAAAAAGACAAATATAAGAATAAAACAAAAAAAAAAGAAAATATTTAAGAAAGAAATAAAATGGAAAGGGTAGGGTATTGAAGGAATAAAAGAAAATATAATAATATTAGCTGTTAGATTTTCTCATTCTTTTAATAATTTTATTTCATTAAATGTATTTTTTTTAGTATTCACAATTAAAATAAAATTTACTCAAATTATGTTTTTTTTTAATTTAAGCATTTCGGCCGGATGATTTAATGGATAATTTGTACTACTCTATAGTCCATTAAATTAACCGGCCAGTCTCTTTAAAGAGAAATTTCTATTCACCAAAACAATTGATATCAATATTACAATATTATTTATTTAAAACCAAAGGTTTCATTCTTATAATTCTTTTTCCATGTTCCAAACTTGGGAAAATCTTATATCCAAATCTGTCCCGAACTAACCAAGTCTAAGATGTTAGATTAGGATCGATCAATTTTTTTTCTAATCCATTCTTTTATGCATTGTAATAGAATTATAATCTGTTAGACATAAATTAAATTTTATTCAATACATAAAGAAAATTAATTTTTAACTAAAAATAATATAATGTTTAAAACTTAAAAGATGACATAATAGCCAATTTCTCAAGAAAGAAGAATCATGTTATTATTTCTCTGTTGTAACTTGTAATATCTCCGAACACACTATTACATTATTGTTATTCTCTATACCACACCTAGTAATTAGAAATCTTATAAATATTGTTTTTGGAAATGGTTTCACAAGAGATGCAGGAATTAATTTTTTATATGATAATACCTAGCTAGTATAGAAAATGAACTTTTTATCTAATAGTCAAGTTATGAAGATTAATGAGCTCAAATCTTGAAAAAGGTAAGCAATCACATAACTATTTTATAAATAAAACGAATGTTATTTATAAAACTTATTCTATTCATAAAATACATTAATATGATAGGTTTTGCACATATTTATGGGTTAAACTCATAATCCTCAGAATAAAGAAACACAATTTCGAAATGAATTTACTGATAATGGGTCTACCTTTCAAATAATTAGCATTATTGACTAAATTTATATATATTACATTAATCCCTAATTCATAAAATTCACCCACATTAACTTTTTATATCGCTTTACTTTTATTTTTTTTACTCCTTTGCCACTACTATATAAGTAACCAGGAAAAAGTCGTGCATCACTATATCCTTGCTTAGCTGATTTTTTGAAATATTTTAAAGTTTTTGAAATAAAATAGAGATAATTTTCAAAGAAAACAATTACGTTCTACAAATAACAGACGGAAGTAATAACCAATAAATTATTATTATTTTTTTTGTATTCTGAACGCGTAATAGTATGGTGTAATTGAAAATATGTACTGTATATTCCTTCAGCAAAAACTAAATATCCTTTTAGACTTACCACGCAGGAACAGTCAATAATAATGATCTTAAATCTTAGAGCTTGACTAAAAAATGACGATTATTATATTTCTAAGTTTTAATTATCGATGGAATTAAGATATTTAAAAAAACATGATATTATGCAACATAAATATCACTCTAGTTAATGTTTGAAAAAAAGGACGTAAAAAAATAGAACATTTTCTTTCCAACCTTTTAATGTCTATTAAGCTAAATATTTTATATTTTAAGAGTATCATGACTGCTACAAGAATATGTCTCAACACAATCTATTAACAATTCATGTCACAAGAAAAGATAAATTTTTGATATATTAAAGAATATACCAATAGAACAAAGGAAAATCTTTAAAAACTAAAATCATAAATGGATAAAATTCAGTTATAATAATTACAAGATTTATTCAATACTTTATACAAAGTGTAGAGAAATTTATTAGTATAGTTAGTCATTTAAAAACATGAAGCCTAAAATTAATTGAAACAGAGTTATTTTTATCATCAATCAATTGAAGTCCTTAATTTGAATAATAATACTTTATTGATTTGAATAATAATTTAAAAAGAAACAAGTTAATAAATATATAATGATAGAAATTATTTATATAATTAATCTCATGTTAAAATAACGTTCAACTTAATCTTAGCTTCTTCGATTCCATTATCATAAGCTTTTTTGTACCATTCAATTGCTTTTGTTTCATTTTTCTCTGTTCCTACACCATTTTCATATAAATTTCCTAAATAATTTTGTGCTATTGCGTTTCCATTTTCAGCTGATTTCAAGTACCATTCAAATGCTTTTTTTTCATTTATTTCTGTTCCTATGCCATTTACATAACAATATCCTAAATTACACTGTCCTTTAGCATATCCTGAAATTGCTGATTTCTTATACCATTCAAATGATTTTGCTTCATCTTTCTTTATCCCTATACCTTCAAAATAAAGAAGCCCCAAATTATTTTGTGCTACTGCACATTCATTTTCAGCTGATTTCAAATACCATTTAAATGCTTTTGTTTCGTTTTTATCTGTTCCTATGCCAGAATAATAACAAAATCCCAATTTATTTTGTCCTTCAGCACATCCTTCAATAGCTGATTTCTTATACCATTCAAATGCTTTTTTTTCATTTTTCTCTATTCCTACACCATTTTCATAACAATATCCTAAATTACATTGTCCTTCAGCATATCCTGCAGTAGCTGATTTCATGTACCACTCAAGTGCTTTCGTTTCATCTTTATCTGTTCCTTTACCATAATAATAACAATTCCCTATATGATATTGTGCAATTGCATACCCTTCAATAGCTGATTTCAAGTACCATTCAAATGCTTTTGTTTCATCTTTATTTACAAATTTACCGTCTAAATAAAGAAATCCCAAATTACATTGTGCTATTGCATATCCATTTTTAGCTGATTTCAAATACCATTCAAATGCTTTTATTTCATTTTTGATTGTTCCTATGCCACATTCATAAAAAAATCCTAATATATGTTGTCCTTCAGCATATCCTCCAATAGCTGATTTCATGTACCATTCAAATGCTTTCTTTTCATTTTTATTAATTCCTTTACCATTTTGATAACAGGATCCCACATAATATTGCGCTTTTGAATTATTTGATATTGCGAGTTTCAAATTTTTTTTAAATTTTTTCTTTTCACTCTTAATTTTCTTAAAAATTCCATCTAATTTATTAAGCGAATATTCAGATTTTAAAAACCATTTAAAAGCTTCTTTTTTATCTTTATATGTTCCTATTCCATCCATATAACAAATCGCTAAATTATATTGTGCATCCAAGTTACCATTTTGAGCACAATTCAAAAGGAATTTAAAAGCTTTTTTATAATTAATTTTTATACCATTTCCATTCTGATAACGAATAGCTAAATTATATTGTGCTTCTAAATCACCATTTTCGGCTAATTCTTGAAGGGTCGATAATTTATTAAAATCTAGAATGATATCTTTATAATAAAATAATGATAATAAATATTTTCCAATAATTATATTTATATTTCTTAACGAAATAAATGAATCATTAATTTCTTCAATTAAATGTAATCTATCAAAATTGTTCAAAGAATTTTTTTCAATTTCAATATTAATAGTCAACAGATATAATTCTCTCGCCTTTTTCATATCAAGAATACAACCTATACCAAATTGATAAAAAAATCCTATAATACTTGAAAACAAAAATTTATTTTCTTTATGATTTTCCATTAATTCAAGAATTTTTTTAGAACTTTTATTATTACTTTCAATTTCATACATTATCCATTCTCTTAAAATTTTTTCGAGATTATTATAATCTTTAATTTGAATAATTTTATGATAAAAACCTTTTAAAAAATCTTTTAAAAAATTTTCATCTATAACTATATCAACAGTATTATCCATAGATATATGTAAAAAAATTTAAAGATATTTAATTATTAATTCAAAAAATAAAAATAATAAAAGAATATACGGTACTTTATCGCCAAGAAGTAGTACAAAATTTGTAACACCCTAGATTTTCAAAATTAATCTTATCGGCGTGCGAAAATCTTAAACCAACAAAAAAAGAACGGGCACGTGATATTTACTAATTAAATATGCACGAACACGTGAAAGCATGTGGTGCACCTGTGATTTTTATCACGCGAAAAAATAGTAATTTTGAATCACCGTCCGGTGTCACGCCGGTGACAATTATTTTATGATCACGTGCCCGTGCTTTTTTTGTTGGTTACGCTGGGGAAAATGAAAATCTTTTGGTCATTTTTGTCCCACCGGTGACCCAGCAAAAGATCGACCAAATTTGTCAAAACAGTTCCGGACATTACCGATTCTTTTAAATATCTTTTTTGATGGTCAGCTGCTTACACTTTTAAACAATTAACATCTGCTATTTTTTTTAGTAACTTAATGAATGATCTAAGAAAAAACTGTGGTTAAATTACTTTTTTTGAATATAAATTACAAATAAAACAAGAATATGTATATTATAATCATACTGTACTATATTAGAATTATACATGTGGCCGAAATTATCCAAAATTATGGCCGAAATCGAAAATCTGAAATATAATTTCGAAATAATGCCGAATTCGAAACGTCCGAAATTATATATATGCCGAAATTGGTAATTCTGGCCAAATTTGTAGTGTCGGCCAGAATTATATACCAAATTCATAATTCCGGCAGGAATTACAAATTTGGCCAGAATTATCAGTTTCGGCATATATATAATTTCGGACTGATTTTCGAATTTCGAAATAACTGACCGAAATCGAAACTGAAATTATTGCCGAAATTATTGAATTTCGCCTCACATGTATAATTAGAATAGTATCAAAATAAAATAAAATAAAACCAAAATTTAATCTCGCCCAATTCGTCTGCTTCTTTTTGTTCTATTATTTTTATCTATCCCTTTATTTTTTTCCCAATTTTGTATTCTTTCACATTTTTCATTCCGTATCTCTTTTTTAAATTCATTTTACTATATATCTTTTCTATAGGGCTAAATCAGGCTAAATAATTTTGCTTGCATCGATCAACGTAAAAATAGATTGAACAAATGAACATTTACAAATAAGGTACAAGCTTTTCTTTATGTTAAAAACATAAAAATATAAGATAACGAAATATTTACCGTTCAAAAAACTTTTTTTTAATTACTAATTTAGAAATAATTACATGAATCAGTCATGAATCGATCTTTGAATATACATATAAATATGTAAATACCGATTTATTCTAAGTTAAATCATGTCCGAATGTTTAGAATAGCAACAATTGTAATATATTTTTTTAATTGTCATAAGCATATAAATAATAAAATAATATGAACAAAATTCTCTTTTTATATAATAAAATTTTATATATACAGTACATGGATAATACCCTTACTACCTTCCCTTGACCTTTTGCTTATATAACATTCTTTATTACCACCCTAAAGAATATGAATTTTTTAGCGTGAATTTATTAACAACAAACAAATAAATTTCATATAAAACCATTTACATTATAGTATTATTTTTTTTAAAATTAAACAAAAGCCAACCTGCCAAAATTAAATTAACCGTTTGTTTCAATTACCGGTATCAAATTAAAAGAATTTTTTTTTTAATTTAAAAAAAGGCGCCATTTAAAAACGTAAATACAAGAATTAAAGTTTGACTTAAAAAAGAAAATATGCAGGATGAAAAAAAAAGTAATTTATATGTATATTCTATACTAGGTAAGAACATTCACAATATTCAATGGAATTTCTGCTTTGAGATTATAAACATATTTGGCAAACAAATGCTCCCTAATAAAGAAAATGACCAATCAATATGATTAATAATCAATGTCATTTCCCATGTCAGCAGCTTGTAATAACTAATGAGCTATATAAAGGAAGTACTTCATAAATTTTATTAGATTTATTATGTTTATCTGTTGGTTTGCTTAATCCTAAATCTATTTTCAATTACTTTAAAGATGAAAAAAAAATTTCTTTTTATTTTGAAATCATATTATAAAAAGATGGAAAGTCAAACTTTATATAATAAACTTTTAAGGGATATTGGTAATCTTTATAATATCGAAGCTGATGATTATGATGTAAAAATACAAGTTGGTGAAAATTCTAAAATTAAAAATTTTAAAGCTCATTCCGTTATTTTGCGTGCTAGGTCAACTTATTTTCGTTCAGCATTTTTTTCAAATTGGGCAAAGAAGGAAGGAGATTATTTTATTTTTAAAAAACCAAAATTATCTGCAATTGCATTTCAAATCATTTTAAAGTAAGTTAAGAGAACCTTATTTATTCTAATTTTTAAATTTATTTAAACTATTTATTTTCTTTTTATTAGATATATTTATACTGGAACAATTGAGTTGGACGAAAATAATGTGAAGAATAATATCATTGAAATACTTATTGCAGCAGATGAGATGAACCTTTGTGAACTTGTTGAACATCTAATTATCAATTTAAAGAATTATTGGATTAAAAAGGATAGTGTTAAACAATTTAATCAAATTTATCAATGTAATGGAGTTTTTTCTAAACTTGAAGATTATTATTGTAATGATATCAATATGTATCAAGAACCAGAATTATTGATTGATTCTAATATATTTCGAGGACTGAATCATGGAGTATTGCAAAGAATCCTACTATTAATTCTGATATTACAAATTGGATATTTGATGAGTATTATGAAATAATGAGGGTTACTTTATCAAAACTTATTCAACATATTCAGGTTTTGATATTTTCTCTCATAAATTTTATTATAATATTTTTCCTTTAATTAGATTTCTTTCTAAAGAACTTATATTATATCGGTATAGATTGTAAATTGGCTACAAACTTTAAAATAATAATAAATTTGATTCATACTGTACATTCTTATAACATCAAATCATTTTAATCTCATTCATATTTATTTATACATGAACGTTGTTTAAACTTTAAAACATGAATTAATATTATTGTATTTTAAGAATCTGTTAAGTGTTAGTTTAATACCATCAGATGGTGGATTTGCTAATGAAAAGGAGACTGACTTTGTAGAATTAAGACTATAAATTATTAACATGATTAATAATTTTAATGTATAAGGTGACATTTAACGCTTTTAACACTTTATTCACTATAAAATTAAAGCAAAAAATTTTCCAGATCAACAAAATATTTGTCTTGAACAAAAGCAAATGGAGAATTATATAATATTCTTTAATATTAAAACTTTGTTGATTTGATATGGGAAAATCTGATAATACAGGCGCCTCTACTTTGTAACAGTTACCACTTGAAAAATCAACCATTAGCTCTTTATCTATTAACTTTTTCCTTAACTTCTTAGGATATAACAAACCATAGATGATACCAATATATTGTTTTCTAATCAAATTCTTGAATTTTAAACTATCCACAATTTCCAGCATATTTGGAAACTCATTTAATCAACTGCCAAGTTTTTCTACATATTTCTAAAAATGCAAGAGCTAGGTTATCAATAAATCTACAGGAATTTCATAATTCTTTTATACATACATCTGTCATTTTATATTTTTCCTTGATTAAAAATACCATATTATCACAAACAAGAATCCCATCCCACTCCATGAGTGGAGTTTTATTCCTATACATTATCTGATCAGGATATTTCCACAGGTGACTTAATCCTTTTGTTAAGAAAGGTCTTTACTGCCACATCTTCTATTGCCTTATCTTTGACTTGTGACCAGGTAATTTCCCTTCTGATTACTGTTAGATGGGAAGCATTTATTTGATATCTTTCACTGGGTAGTATATATTTAAAAGAGGTAATAACTGCCGGAACATTATTGACATCAGATTAAGTTCCAGTCCTTTCACTTTGACACTCTTCAAAAAGAGATGATATTCATTATTGTTAAACATTGTATATTTTTCAAATTTTCCCAACAATGATTCACTCTCATTGTTGTAAAATTGAACAAGGAAGGTCTTCAGATTATTTTCTAATATAATGATCAATGAAAGTGTAAGTTTGGAATATACAGTGCAGACAAAAAAGATTATGAGTCACGTTTTATTGACCAATCATTATGATGCAAAGGCTTACCTTGATGTTCATCTAAATTGGGTTAGGAGACCAAAAAAGGCAAAGTTAGTTAAGAATACAGTCAAACTTCTATATAACAATATGTCAGGAATTTTTAAAAAAATATCATTATATCAAAGTTATACTGATATACAGTATGTTCTCATAAACCAAAATTTTTGTTGGTATATTGAGTATATTGGTATAATTTCGGCCAAACTGTAGTGAGGTGAGCGAGTAAATAATACAGCTCAACTTACTGCTAATTTTGAAAGCTTCGTTTATTTGCGCAGGTAAGGCATCTGGATCATGTCTTTGTATTTGTCGAAAAATTCAAAATAATTTATCTTTGTTTTAGCTAGGAGAGAGTAAATATGAAAAATAAAATAAAATTCATTGAGAAAAGGAGAAACTCCATTAAAATGATTTATGGAGGTTTATATATGATTTAACGTGACAAAAAAAAAACCGAATTAAAAAATTGGTCACTGCATCATGATGATCACACTAATCTGTATATTATCAAAAAACAATAATTTTTTATAATTAGCTCATAATATGTCTTTGAATGATTTTCCGGTTTTTTTTGTAACACTGTATATAACTTATAATCAATTTAGCTTATTGATTATTATGAGAACGCGTTTTGTAAGTGATTTTCTTACTGATATATCTGATATTATCAATTACCTTGAGAAATGATTATTAAAATTTGAGTTAATATCTTATTATAATATCAGACTCATCCAATACATAAATTTTTTTTATGTTATACATATTAAAAATATAATAAATCCGAAACTTTATTGATTTATTTTAAATAGCAAAATGCTAGAGAAACAAGAGAAACATATGATGTTATCAAAGAGGGAGGGAGTAACCGGATCCTAGGCCATTTAATGCGAGTCCCAGCATCAAGTTATTTCTTTGCTCTCTCACACTTTCGAAAAATATCTATAGCTAATTTGTTTCTATCGCTACTAAATACAAGATTCTCACACCACACACTTTTACTACACTAGATTTCCGAAATAAATTTTCCCGCACATCTACAGAATTTTTGTCTATCTATAACCGCACAGACTATGTAAAAGATTATTTCCCACAAGATAAGTTCACCGAGATTAAGTAATTTTGAACCTACAGCATAAATTCGGAAAATTAGCAACTGAGGTGAAAAAAACAAGCAATATTTCCGATCATACTTACCATTACGATTCATTTTCAGAACATTCCAGTCCGCCTTATTTTAAGAAATTTAACGCCTGATTTTTTTATCATCAGTACGATACTGATGGGATATTGCTCAAAACCCTGAACTTTCTTGGATTCTTCAAGTTATTCAGATAATGATTTTAATACTTTAAAGAATACTTTGGGACAATGTATTCCTTTTATTAAATTTATGGAAATTTACAGCTAAAGAATTTTTAAGTAAATGTACCCATATAAAAGGTTATACCCGAAGAATTACAATAAAATTTAATTAAAATGCTTTTTGGATGACGATTATAAATCAAGTAAGAAGTCAGAATCGTAGTCAATCAAAGAAATTAATTCTATTAAGAGTATTGATTCAGAAATTATTACAAATCAACATGCTGAATTACTCTCCAAATGGATTGATAGATTAGTTATTATAGACAAAGATTAAGATTCATATGAATTTAAATTAACTCTTCGTGGATCTCGTGATGGATTTGAGCCTGAAAAATTCTATGAAATTTGTGATAATCAATCTCATAACTATAACAATTATTAAAGTGAGAGATAGTGTCGAAATTCTTGGAGAATATAATCCAATTTCATGGAATTCTATTAGTGATATTGGCGTTACTAGAGATAGTTTCTTTTATGGAATTGGAATCACATTTTTGAGTCGAGTAAAGGATGAAGAGTTTGCAGTCCATCATTTGGTGATGGCGACCTTACAATATTGAATACTAGTAGTTATTGATATAAACTCTATCTTTATAAAGCTTTAAAATTTATTCGTAATAAATTAAAATTGTCAACCCAACAATTATTATTATTCAAAAAAAAAAGGAAAATAATAACTCAAATTATTTAAATACAAATGCAATTATTAAATTCCTTCTCGTATACGAGTGCCGCAATAAATTGCCTCGCCTCATCCTATTAAAGAATTTTATAAAAAAAAAGATTAGAAAATCTTCGAAATAGATTTTTATAGAAGAACATGAAATATTTCAGATTAAACTATAATTTTATTAATATTAGAAAATATTTATTTATTTTTCTTATCATTGTAAAATATTTTTCTTATTTATTTATTAAAAAAAAAATTAATAAATGATATTGGATTTATAATGGTTAAAAATAATTTTTTTAAAAAAATGACACAGCACATTGAAAATTAGACGTAAATGTTGGACAAACCTGAAAACATTATTGTATTTTAAGAATCTGTCGGATGTCTATGATTTGCGTAATATCATAAAATTTCATTATACTCGACATGTTTCTTAAACATTTAAACTCTTATTAGTAACGGCTGGAATTAAGATTATAAATGACATTATAAATCATATAATAAATCTAATAATTTAATATTTACGATATTGTTAAAGCAAATACACATATCATAATTACTAAATACCACTTTTATTCCATTATAAAATTGAAAAACAATTTCAATGTTTATTATTAAGATTTTAATCTCATTATGTTTAATACAAATTACTTCAAAAAATTAAAATTAAAATAAAATTATATATTAATCTCTAATAATTTGAAATACTTCATATTCTTCTACAGAAAATCTATCATCAGTTTCTCTGATAGGTTTTTCGTAAGAATGTATCCTACAATAACTATTATTATAAAAATTATCACCATATAAAGCGAGATCAGTAAAACCAAAGGATGGACCATAATCAGAATTATTATATATAGCATGTTTTTCACTCATTACACGACTCAAAATATGATTTTCAATAAAATCATCAATATTTTTAAACGAGAATATAAAACTACCCTTAGTAGCACTAAACTTTTCAGATTTCCATTTAATCGGATTATACCCTCCAAGAATTTCTTTACTATCCTTCACTTTAATGATTGTTACGGTAGGAGATTGACCGTCACAAATTTCATGAAATTTACTAGGCGTTAATCCATCACGAGATCTACGAAATAATAATTTGAATTTATATAAAGAAATTGATTTTGAAGTTATTGAGGTATGATCAATCCAATTTGAAATTAATTCAACATGTTGATTCGAAATAATTTTTGAATCAATGCTTCTTGAACTAGGATTTCTAGTAATTTGAGGTGTAATTGGAGTAAAATTATGATCCAAAAAAGTTTTTAATAACGATTTATACAAGTCCTTCGGGAAAGCTTTCTTATAAGGTAATACTTTCTCCAAAAATTCTTTAGCAGATAATTCAAAAAATTTAATAAAAGGAATACAATTTTGTAATGTATTCCTTAAAGAAATGAAATCATTCTTTGAAAAGTTTGTAAGATCAGAAGGAAGTTCAGGATTTTGAGAAAGTCCCCATTTAAGCACGTGCTCCCAAATTTGAATTACGTTTAGTTGAAGGTTATCATTTTGAATGAGTTTGACCAAAAGATTTTCCGGAATTAAAGAAAAATTTTGTGATTCAAATATCTTTTCTGGTTGTTTAGATATCAATTCATTACAAAATTTTTGAAGTTCCAAGAAAGCATCATTTTCAGAGCTTGTTTGATATATTATATTAAAATTTTGTGCCAACCAATTTGGTTTATTTTCAATCAAAAAGGATTGTAAATAAGGGATTAATTCTTGAAGACTAAGTTTATCAGCAGCAACCAAAATATTAATGATATCTGATGTATTATAATCCTCTAAAGAAAGTCTTCCCCCATAAATATACCTAGAATAAAAATAAAACGTTTATAAAAATTTTTAAAAAGAAATTATAAACAAAATTAAATAAATTCTTTCATACTTTAAAATTATTTGAAAAGTTTCAGGTAAAATATTTGGAAATTTAATATGTGTTAAAGTTTCATCATTTTTCTTTTTATTAGTTGATAAAATTCTTCGTAAATAAGGAGAACGATAATTTAAAATGACCATATGAGCACGAAATATTTTTACATAAGGATCATTACCAACTTCAATAATAACATCATAAAATTCTTCATCGGTTAAAATTTCGAGTAAATTTTTTGATAATTTTGATAAAAATTTATTATCAGTCATGATTATTAAGTTGTTATATTTCAAAATGAAAAAGAAATGAGAGGAAAGAGAAACAAGAAAAATGAAAATCTGAAATGGGCGCAATCAGGAAAGTCGTGTTTTTTTTGATAAGCCATTTTCTATTTTTGGCAACCAATAAAATCTCGTAAAATGTATCACCTTAATTTATTGCTTTCCTTTTATATTTGATTTTGAGTTTGCTTTAGGATTTTGTAAATCTTGAGACTTTTTTTTTTTTTTTTAAAGTACTGTACTTTGTTTTGTTTCGTTTTCTAAAAACAGTTTATAAAAATTTTTCCTTTCAACTAATTTTTACTGTCATCAGTCATTTTTGATTCGTATTTCCATGTCGTATTCAAGAATAACCAAAGTTGGAAAATAAAGTTGCGAACAAATTTTTTTTTAAAAAATATATATATATAATTATTGTTATCCGTAAATATAAAAGTATCAAATATTTTTTTAAAAAACATTTATTTGTCCAAAGCTGTTTTTCTTATTATAGTGATCTATCCCACAAGATAAATATATCTGTATTATCATTATTCTAACAATAACAAATATAATTAATTTGATTTACTAAGTACTACACCAGTGTAACGTCGATTGGTCATCTAATTCGTAATAATGTTATTAAACTTGGTATATATTCATTGGGATGAAAAGAGAATAGGTTACGATTTCACGAATTATTTATTTATCCATATGCCATTAATTCATTATGTAAGATTTTTTTATAAATAATATACAAATAAAGCGATAAAATTTTTCATCGTTCAATCTTAAACTTTAATACAAGTTTATACTAAGGAAACGAGAAAATCTAAAAAAGTTTATAAATAAATAAATAGTATGAACGTTAAAATCGAACAAGAATCTATAAATATAATGATAAAAAACTATTTGCAATATTGTTACACAAAACTGCAATAAGCTCGTGAGTCAGCCCCAACTTGGATTTCAATTATGTCATGAATACAAATTTACAATAAAAATTCCTAAAGCGTCC
This sequence comes from Glomus cerebriforme, assembly GCA_003550305.1. NCBI lineage: Eukaryota > Fungi > Glomeromycota > Glomeromycetes > Glomerales > Glomeraceae > Glomus > Glomus cerebriforme. The sequence continues at coordinate 82,645 of QKYT01000461.1, read as the reverse complement.
TATTTTCAAAATTATTCTTCTTACTAACTTTTTCGTTCAAGTCTATAATAATGATTGATTACATTAATAAAATTCTCGAATATAATTTATTAGATTGTTATAATCGAATTTTGATTGTAACAGTATTATGTCTTATCTTTCCATCACTTTATTATTTGTATATAAAATGTAAACATTTTACTTCCTTTTCGAAAGTTACACCAAAACGAACTAATATTATTCACGAAAATAACGTTAACACTATCATTGAAGAAAATTCTTTTACTAAAGATGATGAAAATTTTGATATTTCTTCATGTGGTGGATTTATTCCATATCTTCGTAAACTTCATGCAAATCAAGGTGCTCATGTCTTATCATCAAAATTACCTCCTAATACTATTTCGATTGTCGATCCGATTGTCATAAAAGCTATTTTGTCAATTGGTGATCGTCCTATCGACTTATTTAAATTCTTGGAACCCTTTCTTGGAGTTGATAATATACAAATTCTTGATGCTAATAGAGCTGCTAGTTTTAGAAAATTGATCCAACCTGCTCTAGGTCATGATGGTAATTTATTATTTTTTTGTTTCATAATTTGAATTTTTTTAATGATTTATTTAATGATCTTTTTTATTTTTTAATTTATAGTTATTGTTGCAAAATATCAAAGTTTGAGAAATATTGGTGTGGAATTTATTGAAAGATGGGAAAAGTTGATTATGAATGATAAAGATTCGGTTATTAAAATGCAAGAGGAATGTCTTGAACTTGCTCTTAGAATTATCCTTGAGGCTGTAATTAGGTATGTTTATAATTCCATATCTTTTGCTCCATGATGTGTATATGATTATTAAGATTCTTTGAATTTTAGCATAGATGATCCGAAAGATCTTGATGCAAAATCCTATAGGAAATCTTACGATATCGCGTTAAGTAGTCTATATGATAAACAATATGGTATTTTAGATACTTTATGTGAAGAAGAACTCCAACAAGCTATCGATTATTTGCATTCGTTGACTGGTAAATTAATTGATCAAAGAAGAAAGAAACTTCTCGAAATAAATGATGCAGAGAAAATTAAAGAGAAGGATTTATTTGATATTTTAATATCAGAAAATGATCCAATTACCGAAAAACCTTTTACTGATGAAGCTGTAAATTATTTATTTTTTTTAAAATCTCATTTTTTTTATATTTTATTTTTTTTTATATTTATTTATTTTTAAAATTACAGATTATAAGTAATCTTAGTGCTTTTATAATGGCCGGGTATCATTCAACTGGTATTATAATCCCTTATACTCTCTTGGCTTTATCACAAAATAATGATGTTCAGATAAAACTCCAAGAAGAAATTGACAAAACATTGGGAGGTCGCTTACCTACTTTTGACGGTATGAATAAATTTATATTATAATTAAACATATATATCTCGCTCAAATTTAATAATCGAGATTACAATAATAGACCTTTCCAAGATGGAATATTTAACTCAAGTAGTTAAGGAATCTTTAAGAGTTCATCCACCAGGAAGTTTTTGCGCTAGATTAATAAAATCTGAAACCACGCTTCCAACAATGGTTGAATCTAAAAATATTACAATTCCAGCAAATACAACTATTCTTTATGCAAATCCTTTATATAATGAAAATCCTGATTTTCATCCGCAACCAGAAAAATTTGATCCAACACGTTTCTCATCTGATAAAATTAAAAATATCAAACCAAATACTTACTGTCCTTTTGGTTTTGGAGCAAGAATATGTCCAGGGGAAAGACTTGCAATGTCAGATATTAAAATGGTTATTTGTTTGATTGTACAAAAATTTAATGTAGAATTGGCTATGGAGTTGAAAGATATTATAAAAGTAGAAAGATTTGCTATTATGTCAAAGAATGATATTCTTATTAGATTATTACCAAGAGTTAAGAATTATTAAATGTTTGTTTTTTTTTGTGAAAATTGTTATCAGTGTATTGAAAATTTGAAATAAAAAAAAAATTTTTTTTTTTTGTGATTATACTGTATATCTATTTTTGACTAAACTAAGTTTTAATCAAAATTCCAAATTTAATAAGTCCTTTTCTACTAGAATATCTATTTCTAGTTAATCTAATAATTCGTTGTTTATAGTGGTAAAAACTCCAGATTATACACTATCGTGTCCAAAGTGAATCTGCAAAATACGAAAAAAATACAAATATTTTAACTAAATCTGATGGAGAATGTCAACAGGTATTATGAGACTAACCACTTGCTCACTTGCTGTGTACCATTAGTCCAATATTTCGAATGGTGGGTGGAACAGCCTCAAGTTTTGTGGGATATTAGCTAGTAAGTTCGGTTGTTTAGCCATATTTGTTATTTAGTTAGAACAAAAAGAGAGAAGGAATTTCTCAAATAGTTTTTTTATTAACCAATCATTATCAGATAAATTAATTAAATTAACTAGCTAAATAAATTAAAAAGTTGGTGTTTGTTCGCTATTAATATTAATAAGTATTAATTAATATCAACACCCAAGTTGCACGACGAGGACGTCAACACCATACATTCGCAACTCAAAAAATGTTTAAACTCACTTTAGATATTTAGTGAAGTGAGCTTCTAATAATTATCTATAGTGAATTGATTCATAAGAAACCAGATTTTAATTTACAGCAGGTCAATTTTAAAAAGCTCCATCTCATCCTTATATATCCAATCGTCTAGAGAAACAAAAAAAAATAAGTTAATAAGAAATTTATCAATAAAAAAAACAGATTGAAAATCAAACCAATCCCAAATAATTTTTAATAAATTAATATTAAAATCTAAATAACAATCCTTTCAGTTACTATCTACTTGTCCAGTTACTACCCTACGCGTCCAGTTACAATTCTAATTTGCAAATAATATATATAATACATTCCCCAGTAAAAACTGGGTGAATTTCACAGATAACACCAGATGATGTTAAAGGAAATGCTATACATAAGGCGCATAGCTCTACCCCCTACTTATTATGGGCCAAAGTAGAAAACCATCGGACGTTTCAGACTAAGAGAAAACTACGCAAATATTTAATATTATAAAACATTTTCTTCATGATTTTCTCTAAAGACAATTCAATTCCAAGACTCTTATAGAAGAAAAGAATTGCCAAATAACCTCATAATATTCATGAAAAAAACATTTTTTTATATAATACAAGGGAATCACCCATCCCCTGTTTTATAAAAGAGTGTGAGATTAATTTCTAAATTTCGATGTAACATTTACATATTATTTGTATCATTATGATGATATATTTCATACAGATTTAAAATGTCTCATACCAGATATAGATCATGTAGTAATTCAGCTCACAACAATTGGATGGTTTCGGTGGATATGCAAACATTTGGAATTACAAAAATATCTTAATTATTGGAATGTATTAATAATGAAATATCATTATTAACACCAAAACAACAGAGGTTAACATTCTAATCAATAATAACATTAACAACATCACCTATTTTAAATTTATAATCTCTCTTATTATATACATAACCATAAGAACCAAGAGCATATTCTTGAAACTTTTAATCACCAGGTTTATCAAATTGGTCTTCAATACCATATATTCCAATATAAATAGTATTGATCAATTTTTGATTAAAATATCCCATTTATAAATTCCATTTCTTTCGATAAATAAATTTTCCATTACAGACTGAAACTTTTTTAAGAATTGAATCAGCTAATCCATTGTTGGTTATGTATATCTCATTTTTTTTTCCATTATCAAATAATAAAGTATATAACCAATTCTGCGTTAAACCATAACATGGAAGTATACTTGACCATTTATTGATGTGATTTGGCCTATAAAAAAATTTAAAATTATATATATATATATTTTTTTTAAAAAAAAGAATTGTTTTGTTTCTATACGTGCAAAACTTGCTATTCAATATAGAACTGAAGAAAAATTTGACTTACTTTTGCATTTATTTTCTTGTCCTCATGATATTCTTATAATATTTGGATGAAATAAAGACCGGAAAAATTAATAAATTTATCAAAATGAGAAATATACAGACTGTTTTTAAAATAATAAAAAAGTATTACAACGAGCAAAATCAGGTATATTTAATATAAAATTAATTATATATATGAGAAGTAACAAGCTTTTGAATGTATACTAAATTTTTGTTCCCATTTTAGTCACTTTATAAAAAATCTCATTGGTGGATTAAGATTATTATTATATCGCAAACTGATGCATTTCTTTAAAAATTTTTTCCAATATACTACTACCATATTGCTAATTATTTTTCGATATATTAGAAGTATATAATATAATCTTACTGATATAATTATTTGATATTCATATTTTAAACAATTTAATATTGGTTTTTATTTATTAATTATTCATTTTAGTAATTATAATAAGTTTATTATTATAAATTATAAAAAAAAAATAGAAAATTATCTTTTATCGCCATGGCGTTTTATCGCAGCCAATAATTTTGGCTGGAATTAGGTGATTAGGTTTAGTATCACGTCTCGTCACGCCCACCTTTCTCCATTTTTATTAAATACTCTGGGGACTTAGGATTTTTTTTGATGGTGAAATCCTATTTGTCATCATTATATATCACGCCGGCGACAAAATTACTATAAACCGCCATGGCGATAAATTACAAAATCCAAAAAAAATAAATATTTAAAGTCAAAAAAATTTTTTTTTTAAAAAAATTGTAAAAATTGGTGAAATTATATCTCCTACTAAATAATAAACTAAAATAAATATTTAACTATTCTGAATGTCTTCTAAAATAATAACTATTTGTATTTATTTATCATATATCTATTACTAATTGATTAATTCTGATTTTTTGTTATTATACCTATTTCTTTGTTGTACTTTATCCCACCCATACATCCAATTTTTCATATAATGTTCTATTTATCTTACACCATATGATTTTGACTATTTGTTTATTATCAATTTACTTCTATATTTGTTTACTTTGATTTATTATTATTTCTCCTTTTGTCCATAATTCAAATTTTCCTGGAGTCACTTTAGGACTTTAATATAAACTCTAAAGTTGTAAAATTTCCTGTTCTAAATCTCCTTTTATGTTTATTTCATCAATTTAATGTATGTTAGCTTATTCTTTTTGCTATGCCTTTCCATATGGTGGTACCCTTCTGTCAATTTCTTTAAGTTTCACCCTTGCGGCCACACTCCCTCTAGAACCCAAACACTTTAGTTTCCTTCTTCCTCTTTCAATTCAATTCACATAGTATTCCATTTAAATTTCTATAGTATTGGTTGTGAAGGAGCAATTGTTAATAGTAAATAAATAGTAGATAAACTTCGCTGCTTCTACAGTGAATTCTTAGTGATTTTGTCATTCACCATTACCATTATGTTATTTGTTCTGTTATTAAAAATGTTCATATTATTTTACTATCTTTTCTTCTTGGCATCTTTTTCATCATCCGTTTCTGCCTGAGTTATAAAGCTTTGTTTATGTCCATAAAATGAATCTAAATTTCTCTTTTAATGGATGGGTGTTTGTATTACATGAGCTCATAAATAAAGTAGTCAATAAGTATATAAGGAAATGGAAAGGGAATTCTAGTCTAAACCAAACCAGCCAAATCTGACCGGTCCTTCCTTGCCTGATACGAAGAAGACCTCTATATACAGTATAAGGAAGAGAAGAGGAAGTTTAAAGGAATTTTTAAAAAAATACCAAACCCGCCAGATAGAAGATACTCAACTAACTGACTGGTATTACTGGTTTCCTTGCCTGATAGAGGAAGACCTCATATACAATATAAGGAAGATAAGAGGGAATATAAAAAAAGAGAATAGTTGATAGAGAGAAATACTAAAATTATTAAAATTATATTTAATCATAAAAGAAGTCAACGCCTATGTTACTGAATGTTTTTATTAATTAGATTAGAATAACGTATTTTTAAAATAAGGTGAATGAGCTCTAAGGATATTTTAATATATTTAATATGTAAATAATGTGGAATTTTGGGAGTATTTATATAATTAAAAATATTAAGGATATAAAAATTAGTCAAAATTATCAATGATACAATAATAAATTACATTACGCAAAATTCCGATTATAGTTTAATGACTCATGATTTCTCCCTAATATTCTAATTGATAAATTATGCATGATCAAAAAGGCCTAATTAAGAAACGCCAAATCCGACTTTGCTATGTCCAAAATTTAACCATACCCAAACAACTTACCCATATTTCAATCCATTCAATTAATTTATCACAATATTCGGCATTGAGTTGTGAATTTTGAATCAGTTCATCAATATTCGAATTTCCACTGGTCCAATGTGTAAAGTTATTTTGGAAATGTACTGAGTTGCACGGCTTGCAATAGTTAAGGAATATTTAATGCCGACCCGAATTAAAGATAACTGAATATTTATAATTTTTTTAATCTGATAACATCTTGAGCTAAAATTAAATAAATTCAGATTTTACGCATAGTGTATTTAATTATCTGTTATTTATAAATAATCTATCATGTAAAATATTGACGATAAGTCTAAGCCTATGTGGAATGCATCTCTTAAAAAAGGAACATTTATACTCAAATTGTATTTCATATTTTCGTGTACACAAATATGGTCCAAGAGTATTGAGATGTTAAAAATTTCCCTAAATTTCACATGATTCATAATTACAGACAAAATATACATGATAAGATTGTTATTTTTTTTTTCTAAGATTAATGTAAAAATTCAAAGAATCTTCATATATACTAGGAAACGGAAACCGTTGTGAGTCTGGAGCAAAATTATTGATATCAGTGCAATTGTGTAACATTTGCGAATAAAAAATTTAATTTTAGCGAAATCTGAAATTAGAATAGTGTAATATCTCTGTCATGTAATCAGCTTACCGTATTGTATTTAATTTAAAATCGATGTCATGTGATAAGCTATTAATATGCAAATAATAAATTATCATTATTATGATTCTTACCCCGTTAGACTTCAAGCTATATAAGAATACCTAGTCGCTAACTACATATACACGCTGTCATCAACAATGCAGATGACTACATATAAATATGTGATAAGAGTATACTCCCTCTTTTATATCCGTTTTTCATACATAATTTTTATAAATATAGTAATTTGACGGGCTGATCGATGTTCATTTAACAAAAAGCCACGTACAAGCCACTATGGATAGCATGCATAATGAATGATAAATTTATAATCGGACACTCTTCGAAAGCGCAAAGCCAGAGAAAATGAAACACTAGCCAGCGTGAACACGTCTTGCAAAGCAACGTGAAAACACGCAGCAGAAAAGAGCAAGGGAAAATTGAGGCGCGTGTTGCACGTTACAAAGAACAAAACGCGTAAAGTTAGCAATGGAAACGGATGAACAACGTGAAAAACGTCTAGATCTTTATCGTAAACTTATCTGAAGGATATTGCCCAAAATCAAGATACAGTGGAAATGTAATCAACTTTCCTCAAGATGTCCAAGAATTTGCCACATAACTTCCACGATACCCATCATTATTAGATGTGCTTGTCATATGTGAGCCCGAGAGCATTTAGGGATTTTAAAGTTCGTCGTGATAAGGTTGCTCGTGCATTAAATTGGTTAAAAGAAAATAATCATTATTACGCTGACATACTCTGACGTAATCATCGATCATGACGAGCTTCAAGTTATTACTGAAGAATCAGATTACGAAAGTGAGGATGACGTGATTACACAAATCTTTGTTCCACTTCTTCCTTCAACTCATCGCGAAGACGTTGCCATTGAAAATGCTCTTGATCGAATGCAGAATGAGAATAGTCTTATTAAATCAATAGTAACCCGTTAATGAATTCTAGACATCAGGGTATATCGCATACGCATTTCCATCCTTATATCCAACCGGACATGCAGATCTTCGCGCAGAGCGCATTAGAGATGTAAAGCCTGCCGAATACTTCAAGCATCATCTTCTGTATAAAGACGGAAGATTTGCCTACCATGCTCGTTGGCGGTATTTCACTCTGAATTCCCAAATGCGTTGGCGAGCACTACAAGAAGGAAGGGTATATGTTAAACAAAGCCTTATCGATGCTCAAATTACCGTTGCAGATATTCAGGAAAGAATTATCCTAGGTGAAAACCATATCGCCGATAAAATCGATTTGGTGAGAGTTTACGTAGATCTCGTCAGTTCTGGAATGCACGACGTTATGAACTGTCCGATATGATTAAGCAAATAGGATCACAAGGCCTAATCTTCTAAGCTTATGCCATCTAGCAGTAATTCTGAAACTTCGGCAAAAAAAATCACAAAAACATTGTTGACAATCCTCATATTGCAGTCTGGTTCTTCAATAGACGATTTGAAATCTTCTTTAATGACGTCCTAAAACAACAATGGGATTTGGAGGATTGGTGGTATAGGTTCGAATGGCAGCATCACGGAAGTGTTCATGTGCATATAATCGGAAAAAGAAGAAATGCACCCACAATAGAATGGAAGCAGATGAAGGAAGATGAAAGCATAATGAATGAAGTTGTACAATACCTAATCCAGGACTCGATATGCCTGCTCCTGAACGGCATCCGTGCCAAAAGAAAAGCAGTGAATTACGTGATGACCAGCAAGACTATATCGACTTAATTAAAAAACATACGTGATGTAGTCCTTCGTATTGTCTTCGTATCAACCGAGAAGGAAAACAGGTTTGTAGATTTGGATACCCCAAAGAAATTGTTGAGCGAACATTTGTGCGAGACGATGACCATCGGCGACTAGAGCTGAGAGCGATCCATATGTCAATCCACATAGTCGACTTCAACTACAGGGTTGGTAGATCTAAAGCCAATTCTAAACACACATGCTGCGCTGCAATACATTTCGTATGCTAGCAAGGCAGAACCACGATCAGCAGCCTTTTCTGAAATATTGAATCGAATCCTTAGTGAAAGTCGTCCAGAAGATCTATTACTAACCCCGGTCTAAAAGCTGCTACTACATAGCTGCCCAAGAAACTTGACATATTCTTCTCGGCATTCCTCTCTACCATTCAAGTCGCTAATTTGTTTCCTTAAATCATAACAAAGAAGCACCAAGGTGGATTCGTGGCACTGGGGAAAATGAATCTGTTAAACTAATGATTCAGGACGAACGGAAAAATAACCTTTAAAGACATATTGGGATCGTCCTACCGAACTTGAAGATTTCACGCTATTTCGGCTTCACTTAACACATAAATTGGTCAAAGATAGATGGAATAAGTGTCAAAAGGAAAACATTGTACGCATATTTCCAATCATAAGTTCATCTTCATGTCCGCCACCGAGATATTCAACAAATAACGGAAAATGGCACTCTTGCATGGTCAACTTTATATAGCAACTATCTTGAGGAGATCAGTGCTGATCAAGTTGATTTACTTGGACCATCTATAGACAATGCGGAAAGTGAAATAACTGATGAGGAGGAAGATGAACTAATTGAAGAAAATGTGCAGGACGAATTTCGACCCGATTGGATGTTTCTCGCGGAAATGGGTCCAAATCCAAGTTTCAATTGTTCCTCGGATCTAGGATCTCGAGACATAGATCGAAACCATAACTGGATTAATGATCCAAGACAACGATATTCCGAAACGGACCTCATAGATGTTGATACGTTTGTAAATAGAAATTCAAGGACTAATGCTAAAAAGAAAGTCTTCAAGCGAATAGAATCTCATTACTATGATGCGCTTGAAGGACATCAAGTTGAACCTTTGAGGATGATTGTAATGGGGGATTCACCTATTGTCGTGCTTGCACCAACAGGAGTTGCGGCCTTTAACATCGAGGGGACAACGATACATTCAAGGCTTTCAATACCAATAATTAATGATGCCAAATGTCTTGATATAAACAAAGCAACTACAAGATAAATTAGAAGATGTGAGATATGTAATAATCGACGAGAAAAGTATGATTGGTCGCCGAATGCTTGCTTTAATTGACATGCGGCTCCGACAAGCTTTTCCCGAGCATAATAACGAACCATTTGATGGCAGGTCAATTATTTTGTTTGGTGACTTCGGCCAGCTTCTACCTGTTCTTGATCTTCCTATGTATGCAAACAACACTAAGCGAGATGCATTATCTAATAACATATAAATAGTTCAAAGAGTATATAAGCTTGATATCGTTCAGCATCAATCAGGGAACTCTAAAAAGCGACAGGACTTTAGAAATATTTTCTTAAGACTGCGCAACGGAGAATCTACTATAGACGATTGGAAAACTCTTACTACACGAATAGAAGATAAGCTTAGTGGATTAGAACGTAGTAGATTCTCTGACGCTTTGTTCATTTTAACAAAGTGGTCTGAAGTCAATGTAGTAAAATAGATCGACTTAGATCTCTAAATGTTCCCGTTGCTAAAATCCAAGTTATACATACAGGTGGCAACGAAACCAGAAAAGCCGACTCTGACACAGAACATGGCCTCGAAGCGCATATATTACTGGCAAGAGGTGCAAGAGTCATGTTAACGGCAAACTTGCAGACAGAAACCGGACTAGTCAATGGTTCAATGGAAACTGTCCAAGACATAATATTCAAAGAAGACCAAGGACCGCCTTCTCCCCCTATATCGGTCTTGGTCTCTTTCGATAATTACAATGTCCTACCATTGCTAGCCTAGAGGCCTAGAGGGTGAAAAAGTTGTACCAATTGCGCCAATTCGACGTTAAATCTGGAAATTCTTGTTCACGCCTACAAATTCCTGTTCGCCTTGCGTGGGCAATTACGGTGCATAAAAGTCAAGATCTCACGTTAAAAAGGCCATAATAGATCTTGATGATAAAGAATTTACCGCTGGTCTTCCGTTTATAGCAACGTCTCGAGTACGCGCCCTTGAAGATCTTCTCTTTAAACCATTCAACTTTGAGAGGCTTCAGCGTATTAAAGACTGCAAAAGGTTACAAGAAAGGTTAAATGAAGAAGAACGTTTAGTTTCCATACCAGGAAACTGAAATTATACGCAACAAAGCATATAATTATATTAACAAATATCGTTGTGTTGAAATGCAAAATTTTTTGTTCTAAAAAAATACTTTATTATATTTAGCGTGAAAATTGTATTCTTTCTAACAAATATTGTTAAATGTTCTAAAACTAACAATAAAACTTAAACACGAAATCATATATAAAAGTTTTTGTTCTAAAATATTTGAAATTGTTCTTTCTATAAAATCTAATAAAATATTCAAAGAAAAATTTATTCACACAATGTATCGTACATCTTAAAACGCTAGTGTAACACTTTAAACTTATATTCTTGTAAACAGCCATAGTGTCATATGATACAACTAATGACGTACCGCAACTGATGCGTGAGAACAAACAGATATCGCAAATATCGCCACGTGGTCTTAATCCTCACTGGCTTTGCGTAAAGCAGTAAACATATATAGTTCTTTCGCTCTGGACAATAAAAATCTTAATGTATTTTATCAAAGTGTGTGTTCTAAGCAAAAAGTAATAATCAAGAAGATGCAAAACGTTAAGAAATCGCGAATCAGGATCCTTTTGGATAAAATGTATTTATTTTATTTTTGTTAAATTTGAATCTATTATAATTTAAATTTTCAAATTAGTCATTAAAGTCCATTTCATAAGCAAATTTAATATATTCGTCTATTTTAGAAGCATTAATATCTGAGCCATTCAAAAAATCATCTGAGGTAATGATGGGTACATCAGTACGACCGTATTCTTCATATCTTTTAATCCATTTTGTTGCTTCTTTTGAATTTTTATCAGTTCCAATACCATCTCTATAACATTTTGCAACTAAATAAATTGCTTTTAGACTATTTTCATTGGCTAATTTTAAATACCATTTAAAAGCCTTTTTTTTGTCCCTATTGAGATAGTCTGCTGCTAGTTTATGTTGAGCACAAATATAGCCACTTATTGCAGCTTTTCTATTACAATAAAAACCTTTTTCTTCGTCTTTTGAAACATATCTACCATTATTGTAGTAATCTGCCACTAAATATTGATAATAACAAAACCCTTTTTCTGAAGCTCTCAAATACCATTCAAATGCTTTACTTTCATCTTTAAAAACGCCATTTCCATAATAATAACAATCTCCCACAGCACATAATGCATGTGTATACCCTCCTTCCGCAGACTTTAAATAAAATTCAAATGCTTTCTTCATATCTTTCTTAACACCATATCCGCAACTATAATGATAGGCCAGTCTATACATTGCTTTAACATTTCCTCCTTCTGATGATTTTGAATACCATTCAACTGCCTTATTACCACATATGACATATTGCTCATCACCCATATAACATTGTGATACGTTATCCCCCTTTTCAGCATTTTTAATATGTAGTTTGTAGCTAAAATTTTCATCATGAATGATATTTTCATAAAGAAATATAGTATAAAAATATCGTAAATTCATTTCATTTAACTTTTTAATATCATCATGGTTACAAAAAGTGATATTTTCATTTTTTTGATCTAAAGAAAGTTGGTTTGATTCTGATTTTTTAATATTTTTAATAGCGTTAAAAAATATTTCAGATGCTTTTATTTCATTAACATCACATCCAATTCCATGTTGATAAAAATATCCAATTAAACTTGAATAATTAATAATATTTTGAGAATTACTCGTCATAATTTCCAATAAATTTTTAGGATCTAAATCATATTCAAACAAATAATTATTTATAAGAGTTGATAAATTGTGTGTATCAAGCATTTCCATATTTAAAAGAAGTTCATTTATTTCTTGTAATAATTCTTTAATGACATCAATTTGAGTTTTATCAGAATTTTCGTTCAACATAATGAATAAACACCAAAAAGAAACAAAAAAAAAGACGAGTGGCTTACAACACACGAGATAAATTAGAAGCGCAAGAAAGAAACAAAACAAGCAATCACAACAAAGAAAATAACACCGCCAGAAATTTATAAGTACACAATAAAAAAGGATATGGTACAAATTAACGTGGACTTCACATAAATAGACAAAAGATGGGTGATCATCACGTTATCATTTTGATTCAAATGATACACACTACACGTTACAAATAACGAATAATTACCAAACTTGGGAACGCGCTAACAACATTACTAAAAAACGGAAAAAACAATTCTTCAAAAAAAGGAAAAGAACCGTCACTCACCCCCATTGAATAATTCTTCGGATGTTTATCCTGCCTCAGATTACATTTATTTCTTCTTCAACTGCGAGTTCACTCAACATCTCCCCTAATTATTGGCTAATTTGGGCCACTAGCTATTTTCTTCATTCAGGTCCTTTGGACCTTGCACAGAAATAATTCAAAATTTTTTTCCATAGATATTAGTGCTTTTAATTTCAGTTTAATCTCTTTATTTTCTGATTTTCTTTTATCTACCCCATTTTCTCTTAATGTATACTAGACGGCTATGCCTAATCTAGTTCTTTTTCTAGTTTTAGGCAAGGCGACCTTCTTTTGGGAGGTTCATCTAACGTCATAATCTGTTACCAATAGGAACTTTTACGTCCTAGTATTAGATGTACGTGTAGATAGTTCTTGCTAGTATTAAAAAAAAATAAAATAAAATAAAAATAACGTATGATGATGTACTACCAAGAGTACCCAAAAAAAATTTCGGTAACGTGACCTGTGTTTATTACCCGCGTCACACTCCCAGCTTTCATTTTTATTAAGTATCTGGGAGACAGTTTTTTCACGCCTAGTAAAATTTATTTGTCACACTTTTTTTCATAAGTATTCTAGGGACAGTTTTTTACAGTGTGTAAAATCACACATTATTTGTCACCGGTATCAACGGCACTGTCACGTATTAATACATAATGCCGGCCAAATTTCACGTGGGGGAATTTTGTTGGCACGGTATCATCACGTGGCAGTGGTCAAAAGTCACGTTAACGAAAATTTTTAGGGGTAGTTTTCATCCCACGTGCCAAGCACAGCAAAATACAAAAAAAAAATACAAATATATTTTATTTTAACTAAATCTGATGGAGAATGTCATCATGTATTATGAGACTAACCACTTGCTGTGTACCATTAGTCCAATATTTCGAATTGTAGGTGGGGTGGCCTTAAGTTTTGTAGGATATTAGCTAATAAGTTCGGTTGTTGAGCCATATTTGTTATTTAGTTAAAAGAAAGAAATTCTTAAATGGTTTTTTTATTAGCCAATCATTATCAAATAATTAAATTAATTAAATTTAAAACTAGCTAAATAAATTAAAAGTTGGTGTTTGTTCGCTATTAATATTAATAAGTATTAATTAATATNAACACCCAAGTTGCACGACGAGGACGTCAACACCATTCGCAACTCAAAAAATGTTTAAACTTAGTGAAGTGAACTTCTAATAAATATCTATAGTGAATTGATCCAGTTTTAATTCACAGCAGATCAATTTTAAAAAGATCCAACTCATCCTTATATATCCAATCGTCTAGAGAAACAAAAAAAAATATGTTAATAAAGAAATTTATTAATGAAAAAACAGATGGACTATCCTACTTGTCCAGTAGTTACTATCCTACACGTCCAGTTACTATTCTAATTTGCAAATAATTTATATAATACAATCCCCAGTAAAAACCAG
>QKYT01000461.1:22485-57940 GCA_003550305.1 Glomus cerebriforme | reverse complement strand
AAAAAAAAAATTGAATTTCCTTTTTAGTACACAACTAGAGCGCTGCGCCGGGATCAATGAGCTTAAACTAATCGTGTACATAAAAATATTCCAGAAATAAGCTGTGACATAAATAAAAAAAAATTCTGATCTATATTCAGGCAAATTAGTTCCCACATGGCAACAATAGCAGATAGGTGGCTTAAAGTTTTTATTTGTTAATATATAAATTATGTTTACAGTTTAAACACCTTGAAAGACTTCACTATAAACAATATATTTTTAGTATATTCGTTCATATCAAATGTCAGATATCCGATTTATAAAAAAAAAATTTAATAATCACAGATTGTCGCAGTACGCCATTTCATTTCGCCGCCTGGACCTAAAATAGAATTTCATTCTAAAAAAAATATGGAATAGATCAGGCGCAGGTGTATCACGCATTTCACATTCTAAACCTCTACAGATCACCATGAATTTTTTTCGATCTGCTTATCGGAAAAAAAATTCTCCTCCAATAATAATTTGTGTGATTTCAACATAATTCCAAGTCATGGGGGAAAAAATTGTAATCATTAAAAAAAGGTTACGTAATTTCTCAGAAAAAAAAATGTTTAATAAAAAAATAATGCTCATGTTGATTAATAATGATTTTTTATTAAAATAATAATAATTACATATTAGTTACTATTGTATTTTTTTATTGTGATTGGATCAAGAGTCTATCAATAGTCTAATTAGTCACGATGTATTCAAAAAGGTATATATATACCCTCAAACTTTTTCAGGTTTTCCTCTAAAAAATTCATTCTATCACTTTGCAGTAGCGACGGTTGAAGTAAACCAGAACGGCTTATGAATCAATTAATACCAGGAACACGAATAGGAGATGTTGGTCAAATTCATTTTTCAGATGATACAGATGATATATCAGAATTGTATAACAAAGCGGTAGACTTTACAGATGATGATAACCCTTTTACTGATGACCGTTTTGAAAGTGTGTGTTTTTATCTAGTTCATAATCTCTTCAAACACAGTAAGATAATACTTATGTATATAAATTTGAACAGATATATGTTTTACTAACAAATATGTTAACTTTAAATCTAGATTCTTATCAAAACACCACACAAATTCGAAAGATTTTTTCAGATATAGGATATAACAATTTTTTATCATGGTGGGAAGACGAAAAAGTGTTTCACGATGACAGTACTGAGGAAGACATTATTATATCCTTCTTCTGCGAGAAGTTTGAGAGTTCAAATGACTTTATGGAGATTGTTAATAATGATCACTTTTCTCTACAAGCATCGAATGCATTAATAGATATCTACAGAGATTTTTTGGAGATTATTGATAATTATACACCTTGGGAATGGTTATCTTGGTATATACATATGATTTATATGTACATAAGATCACCTGCACCTTGTCCTTTTCAGTCTAGTAAAGTCAGTCTTCCGATCCACATTAAGCATTTTCATTATGAAGGAACTATCTCAAAATTTGTTAAAAAAGAAGAGATAAACGAATTTGATAGCTTTATTAGAAATAAAATGAATGAGATTGAGATGATCCATCCAAAGAGTTTAACACTATGGTATCATGGAACACATAGTACTCACGCAGCTAGCATCCTTGAAAAAATTGATCTTATTTACTCACACCATTTTGGTCATGCCTTTGGTTTTCATGGTAGTTTTTACATTGGTGATAACCTTAAATATTGTATTCTTCGAGCAATTAAATTAGCAGGAGTATCAAATGTAAACTGTGCATTGATGATATTTAATATAAACGAAAATCAGCTGAACAATATTCAGGAACATTTGAAACTAATATGTCGTGCAAATGTGAATGACATTTCTTTATCCATTGGTAGAATTTGGGAAGAGATTGTTCCAGTTTCCAGGAATTCAAATGTAAACCATGATAATTTAAATGATGATCCAATATCACCAAATGTGCATTGGGTCGAAGGGGCAAATCTAGAAAGGATAAACGACACTTGGGTTCCAAAAGATAATGATAATATTCGTTCTTTTCGAACTACTGAAAGCACAGCATTTCTACACAGTCAACTAACTCATGTTATTACCTTTAGGAATCCAAGAGTTTAATAAATTTATAATGATTAGGTGTAATTCAGAATTTATCCTTCTTCTACTTGCGAAAAAATATCAAGAGCACATGTGAGTAATGTCCTCTCTTACATGTCTATATAATTTCAATTAACAGATAATAATAACCTAATAGATCATTAAACTATTTAAATTGCAGAAATATCAAAAAATATTGTATAATCCCTTATTAATAGAAATTATCCTAATAGGATCATGTTTTTTTACCATGCTGATATTTTTTTATTAAGCTATAAATAAACTATAATTGCATAATTATTATTGATATTTTTGTGAAATATTATAATAAAGAAAAAAAAATCATCATGCAAATATTTAAACTAGTTTTAAAAGTAAATTTAAAATTATTAAAATTTAAGATTTATTCCATACATGTATGAATGGTTAATAATAATTATATTTGTGTAATATTATAAAAAGTTTTTGCCCTTTTTAGTTATAAGGTAATACTCATTACATGCAAAATATACTGTATATGTTTATAAGTAAAAATGCAATTAAATGTCACTGTATAATTAATTTTCTTATTATTTATTATTTATCACATTGCATCACATAATCTATATTTCGTTTCTAATTATCACATCTATCACATATCAAAAAATTTTCAAAACTTTTTTGGTTATAAAGTATTTATTTTTAACGCTTTAAAAAATTATATGATTATACCTGCCATGTTTGCTATATACCCGAGTTGGAAGGTTACCAATCACTTAAAAAAAATTAAACACTGAAACTATTAAAATTTTTAAAATGATTTCAATTGAAGAGCTTTTGGAATAAAAAATCTGCAAAGGAAAAAAACACTATCCTGCAATAATTTTTATATTACTGTATATACTAATTTTTAAAAAAAAATTTTGCTAGCCTTCATGTACAGTATCATGTGATACAAATTTAAGGTAATCTAGGTTGATTCATCAATATATCTAACCGAAACAATTTATTGTATTTAAAAAACACATTTTTAGTAAAAATACACTTAATAAATAATTAATAGTATTTATTATAATTAATTTATTATTGTAATTAAATAACAAGTTAACTTTGAACGTAACAGGGAGCTCTAAATAGGTTTATTTTTTAGTATTAAATATAATAATTAATATAATTAAATTTAATGTTAATAAATTTTTAAATGATTATATATTAATTAGTAAAGTTTTATTATAATTAGAATTTAATATTTTAAATAAAACATTTGTGAAGTATTAAAACCCAAAAGAAGATATTGGACTATTGCTTATATTCAATTATAAATTCTTCATTTGTTTTTGTTGAATCACGATCCAGAGCAGTTAAAGTCAAAGTGTCGAATGTTTTGGCATGGTTAAGTCCTTCGCTATGATTCGGACTAATAATATTAAATTCTGTGGAGTTTATTTACTGTATAATTAGTAATAAAAGAAAATTATAATCATAGAAACTTTTGTTATTTTTATTTTTATTGTTATTTATTCAACTTTCTTTAATATTTATTTGAAGATTTCCTCCAAAGTTATTTAATATCATTCCAATTTAGCTATGCTTTCACATTATAATAATTAAAAAGTTTTCAGAATAGAAATTTCAAATCATTATTTTTTATATAGCAGATAGGAAAAAGCCCAAATATATTCAAACTTTAAGCTAAATTTTTTTTGAAAAAAAAACAGATTTAGATGCATATTTCTCTGCTACTATCACAATAATCTATTGGATTAAATATGATTATACACCAAACTGGGCACATTAATTTCATGTTTATTATTAGATTTAAAATTTTTACTTTTCTTTAGAGAATTTGAATATTTTGGTGTTTATTTTGCAATAATTTTTGGAGTAGCTAAGCGTATATTTTCATTTTTAGTAGTACTAGCAATGATTATTGCACGATTTGCACATACTTTTTTTTTCCTTTTACATCTCCAAAATCTTTTAAATTCGTTAAAAGCACCAAATCCAAAAGATCCAAATAATCCTTGGACTCTTTCTAATACAGTACTTATCAGGTTGATGAAAATGGAACTGTTTTAAATGAGACTTTTATTTAAGTACCTAGTGAAAATACCAATCTATTTTATTCGTATCCCACTTCTCTTCTTGCAATATATTTATTCTTAACAGGTAAAACCAGTAACATTAATTTATAATTGCTATAAATTTATTAACTTTAAACCTGTATACAAATTTTTATGAAATCAAGGTTCATTATCACCTTGGGGACCAAACACCATCAACTGAAAATACAACCTTATTCATTTTGATGGTTACATTTTCATTCTTAATTGTTATATACTTGTATTGGTTTACTTAATTCAGTAATTGAAAAGGATAATAATAGAGCCTCATATTTGGCATTAAAAGCAGAAGTTATAGCAGAAATTGAAATTTTTTGTTTGTTACTTCATTAAAGATGTTGGAGATCATGGTTTCCTGAAGTAAGAAAAAAAAAATGAAAAAAATTATTAAGTATTTCAAATTAATAATAACCTTTTTTATGGTTTAGATATTATGCTGCAGGTATTGAAGAAAACTAAATATTATTATTCCCTTTTAGTCACTTTTATAAAAAATCTCATTTGGTGGATTAAGATTATAATTATTATATCGCAACAGATGCATTTCTTTGAAAATTCTTCCATATACATATTAATTTGACTATACTGCTTACTAATTATTTTTTTCAATTCGATTTTTGGTCAAAATAAACTTATTTGCAAAATTTTGAACACAAAGTACGATATAACATTCATTTGATATATTAGAAGCATATACTGTATTGTATTCTTTTTTTGATATAAACATTTGATATTTGTATTATGTATGTTCATGTTTTTAAACAATTTAATATTCATTTTTAGTAAATATAATAAGTTTATTAAAATTACATAAATTATAAAAAAAAATAAAGAAATGTTGTATTGGAATTATTGAAATTATATCTTTGCCCTCATCCTAATCCCAGATCTACTAATAATAAACTAAAAATTAATATAATAACTACTCTATATGTCTTCCAAAATAATAACTATTTGTATTTATTTATTATATATCTATTTCTTATTGATTTTTGTTGTTATGCCAATTTCTTTGTTGTCCTTTATTCTACCCAAACATCTGGTTTTTCGTATGATATTGTACTTATCTTACGCCATGTGATTGTTTATCATCAATTTATTCCTATATTTGTTTACTTTGATTCATTATTATTTTCTCCCTCTTGTTCATAATTCAATTTTCCTGTATTCAATTTAGACTTTGATATATTGTAACTCTAAAATTTCTTGTTCTGAATCTCCTTTTATGTTTGTTTCATCATTTTATTGTATATTGGCTTATTCTTTTTGCTATGCCTTTCCATATAGTGGTGCCCTTCCATCAATTCCTTAAGTTTCAGCTTTGCGACCATACTCCCCCTGGAACCCAAACATCTTGGTTTCCTTCTTGCTTCTTCAATTCACATAGCATTCCATTTAAATTTCTACAATATTGGTTGTAAAGGAGCATTGCTAATGGTGAAATATTCTTCATCCAATCCATCTTNTACAGTGAATTCTTCAGTAATTTGTCATTCACCATTATGTTATTTGTTTTGTTAATATCATTGTTTTATGTTCTTTTCTTCTTGGTGTTTCTTTTATACCCTCTTTCTCTCTGTGCTCTCTTTTATTTGTGTCTTTCTTTCACACCATTACCAGTTAATTTTGTTGATGATAAAATAAAATTCTGTGTTATATTCACCCTATTATACCATCTTTACACATTCTCTTCTCCTGAATTAATTTTCTTTGCAGAAATTGTAGAATATTATTTGTTTCTGCCTGAGTTATTAAGCTTTATTTATGTCCATAAAATGAATCCAAATTTCTCTTTTAAAATCATCAAATCTTCGTTTTCTCCATATATGGATGGTGTTTGTATTACATGAGCTCATAAATAAAGTAGTCGATAAGTATATAAAGAAATAGAAAGGGAATTCTAGTCTAAACAAACCAGCCAAATCTGACCGGTCTTTCCTTGCCTGATACGAAGAAGACCTCTATATACAGTATAAGGAAGAGAAGAGGAAGTTTAAAGGAATTTAAAAAAAAATACCAAACCCGCCAGATAGAAGTTACTCAACTAACTGACTGGTATTACTGGTTTCCTTGCCTGATAGAGGAAGACCTCATATACAGTATAAGGAAGAGAAGAGGAAGTTTAATAAAGGGAATAAATAGTTGGGAGTAGTTGTTAAAAAGGTTAGAGAGAAAATAAATTTAGAATAATAATTAGGTAGTAATCCATCTTGCTGATAATGTATTTTTTAAATGAGGTGAACGAGCTCTAAGGATATTTTAATATATTTAATATGATAATTAAAAAAATAATATGGAATTTTGGAGGTATTTATATAATAAAAATATAAAAATGAGTCAAAAATTATCAATAATACAATAATAAATTACATTACGCAAAATTCGGATCATTGCTATTTGTTCACATGAAAAAGTTTCTATAGTTGGTTAATGACTCATGATTTCTCCCTAGTATTCAAAATTCGTAACTAATTGATAAATTATGCATGATCAAAAAGGCCTAATTGAGAAATTGATTAACCAAATATGGAATTTAATTTGCCACATAATATATTAGAAAACTTTTTTTGATTGTATATTACAAAAAAAATATGCCCAAACGCCAAATCCGATTTGGGATATCCCAAATCAACTCAAACTATCATAAGTTTCGGATATAAGGGTTTTTTGATAGAATTTGGGATACAACATATCAAGGACATTGTTAAATTGGTTCAACAAGATTTCAATAAATAATTTTAATAATTTTAGCAAGATACTCAATTAAAATCATCAGATTTTATGGAATAGATTCCTTACAATAGTAAAACCATTAATGGTTAGATAGTTTCATTGCAAAATGGGATAGTAAAAATCTAAAGTATTTTTTGAAAAGAAAAATTTTTTATGATTGAACATTATAAATTTTGTATATTTAACTGAAAACATTAACTCCCTTTCAATTTGATTATATAGAATTACTCACATCAAATAATTTTATACTATATGTTCTGCATAAATTTTTTTGTACTTAAATTATATAAAATATCATACATTGTATGCATTGCATACATAATCTATATATATAACTAGGTAGGGAACGTTTCCAGGAACCGTTGTTGAGTCCAGAGAAAATATTTGATCAATACTTGCTGCCACACATGAGAAGCAAATACCTTAACGCTCTAAATCCTAATCCTAATCCTAATCCTAACATGATTTTAAGATATAACTCTAATCTAATCAGAATAAATTTAAACAATTAATGATACTTTAAGTATTAGTGAAGTGAATAACGAGATAATTATTAATTTTATTATATACTGTACATGAACACGAGTTTATGTGTAACAAATATAACCAATCACGCCGCCTCACGTGAGTGCGGACAGATGGTGTCACCGATCCTGGTCTTTAATAGTCGCTACGCTCCGGACTAATAATAGATTAAATTACCAAGATCAACAGCAGCAGTTGAAATTATAGTTATACTATTTCAAATTCATGTTGTAAAAAAAAACCAATAGAGAACTTATGTTTTCTATTACCTAAAGGGAATTACTAAATGATATCTACTTATTTTTAACAGTTTGATTCCATTCTTTAAATAATTTCACATTGTTTAAAAATTCTTTATTTTGTTATTTTGTTAAATGTATACATATAACTATATTAAATGCAAACATTTTATTATTTAAATATTTTTAATAATTGTTTTTCTTATTGAAAATGTAATTAACAATAAATAAATGATAATAATCATTACTCTCAACTTATCATTGATCCTGATTTGATAAAGAAATTTGTTACATGATTTATAATTGATTTTAATAATACATAAATTTATATTCCAATTTATTAATTAATATCACAATTAAATAATAATAATTATATCATGATGTTTTGTATACAATGTATTATGAATACTATACATTCAAAAAATAATGGGTTGAATTAGCTTTTCAAACATAACAGGTAATATAATCCTATCCGTTTCAGTTTCTAATTTATTTCTTAATCATTCTGGCCATTGAAAAGCTTGAGAAAATTCGGAATAATTATTTCAAATTAATGTGATCAGCTAAATTGCATCACTAAAAAAAAAATAAAACTTTGGATTTAATTATTATATCATTATCAACAAAAAATTATAATTTGTATAAACAAAAAAAGAATAAATTAATTATAAAAGATTAAGTTATAATAAAAATTATATATAAAGGGTTTATACTTTCTAATTAATTTAATGATTTTAATCTACTTAAAAAATAACCCAAGCCCATTCTAATAACAAAATTATTATTCTGTTTAGATAATAAAAAAAATTATTTTATATTTACATTTTACAATTGCAAAGAAAAATTAAAGTAATTAAATTGATTCTCAAATCAATTCATTATTCATTGTTTCTTAAATTAGTTCTAGTTTTTAATTTAATTAGATAAAAATGATCTCAGATAGTTAATTCAAATAAAGAAAAATTCTTAATATAGCATTTTTATTACATTTGTATTATTTGTATTACAGTAAATTATCTAGATCTAATAGAATACATTGGAGAATTTTTCAATAAAGAATTTTTAAGAATTTTTTAATAAATATTTTATTATGTAAAAACATTAAAAAATGTGATTCACAGTATTCAAGATCTATCAAATTAATGTTCAGCACAAAATTTTCATAATGATTGTACTATCTATGTACACTATGTCTTGTCTATGTCTATATACTAAGTACTATTGATATCCAAAGTCACTTCTGTATTTGATTAATGTGGCTGTGCATATCCACTTGCAACAATCTGAATAAAAATGTTATCAATATATCATAAGTGCTGGTGAAAATATCCGGACTAGACATTATGCAAATAAAATATTGCCATGATTCTTTCATCCAGAATATCTGATTACTTGATACTGTATGTCTCATATTAGTATCGATAATGGATCGAAAGCAAGAAATTTAGTTTATGACAAATTTGTAGAAGGTAAAAATCCCGTAATTATCAAGTGTTTTTTTTTTTTGATAAGTTAACTCAATAATTTTCAAGAACTTTTTTAACAATAAAATCATGATTTTCTCCAACCAAAGTTTCTTGAATGTATTTAGTTAAAGGTTGAAATCAAATTCATCTGATGTTGTCAAAAGATTTAATATCTCACGAGATTGTAATTTCATCTTCTTTTAAATAATTCACTAAAATATTACTAGTGAATTTTAAATGAGATATTGTAAGGTTAGTCTTAAAAAAAAGGGAATTTTTCCTTTCTAAATATATTTAATTAATAAATTTTAATAATTTTGATTATTCTGACGGAGTTCTTAAAATATGTCTAATATGGAATATCTCGAAACCCAATTATTTAAGATTATCGAATATACAGTAAAGTAACACAGATTATCCATTAAATTATCCGGCCGAACCGATTTACGAAATAATATTTAACCCTTGTCGGACAAAATCCCGACTTCATAACGTGCGCTTGCATAACCTTGCATAACTCTGGCCAAACTGTCGCCTGTCTGGATTTTGTCTTGTCAGGATATTGTGGTGTAACCTATTTAACATGACAATAAAAATTAATATATTAAATATTTTAATAAATGAAAAAAATAATTTTAAATAAAAAAAAGTTTATTTTATTTAAATAAAAGTTTTTTTTTCGCAATTATTAATTGTTCATTTGATTATTTTAAAAATTAACAACAAAAATTTTTAGTTTAATTAATGTCTCTAATCTATTCTATCTTAATAAATCTAAATTAATTTACTAATTATTATTTAAATTGTTTATAATTTTATCCGTTTATATTAGCAATCTTTAACATTGTTTAATACTTAATTTTGTTTTCCATTTTCTAATTTTTTTTTTCTAATTTACATCATTATTTTTTTCTATTTCTAACTTATCACATCTTTGTTTTACGTGTGTTGATAGAACTTATTAACCTCAAATTATTCCCATTTTATTTCTTGGTATACTGTTCCTCTTTTCCAGTTTTCTGGGTATTTATTTATTCAATTATTGCACTTATTATTTTCTCAATAATTCTTACTTTTTTCACACTCCATAATCTTCGATAGTTCTGGTAGTTTCTTTTTTTCTGTCAGTATAATTTACTTCATTTATATACTTTTTCCTCAAATCGTTCTTTCCATTTTTTCTTTCCTGTGCATTTCAGTTATTAACTTTTTCTTCATTCCTTCTCATTGAAATTTTTATTTTCAATGATTTCTTTAGTCTCCATCAATTCTTTATTCATCCATTTATCTAATTTTAGTTGTTGCTTTCTCATTATCGCACATATTGTATATTTGTGTTATCCTTAGAATCTTTTGACTTTACTGTTTAAAGGTTTAATATGTCCACTGCACTTTCTTTTTTTCTGTTTTATATACTTTGTTTCCCATTTTATTTTAATAAAATTGTCTCTTTCTTATCAGCTAAATCCAACAATATCTTAATTATCTTCTTTCTTAGGAAAAGCAGGTTTCAGGTTTCAGTATTTTACAGTTATTCTCAACTGGTAATAGACGTTTTTCTAACAGATGGTATCTTTAGAGTTAATAGATTTTTTGAAATTAAGAGAAATAAGTGAGGAGAGAATTCTAATCTAAACCAACCAGCCAGTTAGGAGATACTCGACTATCTGACCGGCTTTCCTTGCCTGATATGAGGAAGATATCATATACAGTATAAGGAAGTTAAAAGGGAGTTTAAAGGAGAAAAAAAAAACCAACCAGCCAGTTAGGAGATACTCAACTAACTGACCGGCTTTCCTTGCCTGATATGAGAAAGTTCTCATACAGTATAAGGAAGATAAGAGGGAGTTTAGAGGGTTAGAGAGGGTAGATGGGATAGTTTTAAAAAGGATTATAGAAAGAAAATAAATTGGGATAATAAAGATACCTGTTAGAAAATATGAAAATAAATATGAAATATTGAAAAAAAGGCGGTATTTATATATTTAAAAATAATAAGGATGTAAAAATGAGTCAAAATTAATAATGATACTATATTATAGTTTGTATTTTCAAGATTAATCAAATGATTTATTACGTAATTTTCACATGCATCACATGCCTCAATGTTCATCATATTAACTGTCATAATCATAACTATTAAAAATATAAAAAATTTTTTTTTACTCATAATATAAAATAAATTTATATCTCCGAATCTAAAATTTTATAATAATTAGGACTTGATTATGCTGTACAACAAAGAAATGCAAAGTTGGTAAATAATGTGTACTATAATAAAAATGGATATTTTGTTATTTGCAATACAAATTCAACATAGTACATAGATAGTAAATTAGCTAAATGATTTTTTTGTATATTTATTACCAAATTTATTTCAGGAGTCAATAATGAAAGAATAAGAAAATAAAATAGATAAAATTCAAGCGTATTAGACATGATTACATAAAGATATATTTTGCTATTTTAAAATATCAAAAATAAACTTTCATTATTTAAACTAAAATCTATTCACCTTTAATATTAAAATATTTTGTATCAAATATTGAAAATTTGAGATTATCAAAAATAATCTACATAATTCAAATTTTTATTTAATTCCACGAAATAAGTTAAATGTTTTGTTTAATTTATAAATGTAATTATTAAGATGAATTAGAAGGAAATACTTTAATATTTAAATATGAAATTTGTGTAGAAGCCATTATCAATGGTGCCAATCATGTAAAAAAAACAAACCATTGTCTAGAAAATTTTGCAAAGTGAACCAGTAGAAATGATGATATTGATCAATTTCTTCAGAATTTAAATTGCAATCTATGAAACCTCAAGTTTTTTTGGAATGAATTCCCTTTGACAATATAAATAAACAATCAGAAAGTACTGATTTGATTTTCAGCTGCGAAAAAAAAGCGCAACATCAAGAATTTAATTTATTAATGCAATGCAATTCCCTTCTTAGAAATAATAAATAGTATTAGGAAATATCTGAAAATATTTTCATATGATACACATAAATTTGATTTAGACGAATACAGTCAACTGTACATTCGAAAAATTGCGTAATAATAATTCATAAATATTCTGATCTTTCTCCAATCTAATGATTCATAAAAGAATTATTTTTTTTTCGCATGAATTTTTACTGATAAATTATTTTTTACTATGCTTATTAATTTTTTGAATTCTGTCATAACAAACCACCAAGAATCTATCAATAGTCTAATTAGTCACGATGTATTCAAAAAGGTATACAAACTTTTTCAGGTTTTCTCAAATTCTCTTTCTCTAAAAAAAATATTTTTTTCTAAAAAATTCATTCTATCACTTTACAGAATTATCTCCAAAATGAAAATATCAGTAAATTGTATATTCCTAGGAATGACTACTCTTTCTAAATATTTTACGGTTCCCGTTTGTGATAAAAACAATATTGATGGAAATTATGTCAACTTTGATAACCTTAAAATTGGAGACCTCAATTTGGAATAGGAAAAAAGGAATGTTAAATATTGATGATCCTGATAATTTGAACCTTTGGAAGGTCGCTCTCAGTGATAATCTTAAAGATATTATTACTGAAGAATAAATTAAAAATAAAGGCGAAGAGTTGGTGCCTATCAACTATTTTTTCTTAATCAAGATGCAGCTGACAAAAGTCTCATCTTCATACAAGTGCCCGCCACCACGCCCATTCTCGCCGGTGAGTCATAACAAATTTAGTTAGCGTGATATAGTCATAATTTTTTCGTCTCCTCTGTCATATTTGCCAATAATACTGAATACTTACTTATTCTTGTGCTTTTCTTTCCCACTTCTTATCATCAAATCCACCCAAAAAAACACATTCGCATTATCGTAGAGCAAAGTGAGTCGTAATAAATTAGTCACTTTTTTATAGCTGTTTTTTCCTTTTTTTGGTCAATTAACTCATACTTATGTTAAATAACAGACGAAAGTGATTTGAAAAGTTTAATTGAAAACATTGAGGAAAGATTAGGAGACATTTATGAATTGCCTGCACGTTTAGAAATATCAAAGTCACAAGGTTCTCATTATGCTTCAAAATTTGAAGCTTTTGACATTTTCTGATTAGTTATACTTGCCCTATAAAAAAGGAATGTCCGGAAAACATTATTGAAAATGCCCAGAATGTGTCCAGGTATATCCGAGTATGTCCAGAAAATAACCAAATTTTGTCTCAAAAATGATCAATGAATTTTTTTCAATGGCTTAAATGTTCAAAATATGTACAGAAAAATTTTTTAAAAAATTTCTAATATAAAAAATATCCGGTAAGTATACAGAAATATTTTTAAGATTTTTTTTTTTTTTTTATACAGAAAATGTCCAGAACATGTATAAACATAAACTTTATCAATAATATAATATTTATTTCCTAGCTGAAAAAAGCCAACACATCGTTCTATAGCTGAAACTCTTATAAAGTCATAATAACTAAATTCATTAAAAGATAATGTTCCTACATGATCCTTAGTAACCGGTTTTGTCCAATGAACATATGCTAACATTTCTTTTTGACCATCAAAGTCATATAAAAAAAGAATTCAATTGGGAAACTTATAATATTAATTTTTGATTTATTATTTAGTAGAAGATATAAATAATTATTTTTTTTTTTGATTTTAAATATAACTTTTTATTTTATTTTATTTTTTTTTATAATTTTCATCAAATGTATTATATAAAAATTAATGGAACAAGTAAACAGAATAATAAAAACCAATATTAAAAATACAAATACTTAGTCTTTTTGATATTTTATTAATAAGATTATATCAATTGTTGTGCGTTTGGTCCATAATTGGAATATATATGACGATATTGATGATAAACCAAGTTCAATGGGATATGCTTTATGAATAAATAGAAAGCAGTTAAAGTTGAACTGTCCTTGTAAGGTATTGGAAGTGATTTCAATGACGAAATCCAAATAAAAATTATATAGTTGAAAATTTTATTAGAGGAAGTGCTAATCATTCCATTTTCATTTTATGGATCGGTACCGATTAACTTTTCATGTATTATGTATATTTCACTTTATTGTCAATGTACGACTATAAAATCAGTTATTAGGTTTTACAAGTTCATTAAACGCATTGCTATAATAAAGAAATATTGCAAAAAGTTTAGTTGAGAGTCATGTAAATCATCATAGTAAAAATTGTTTTAACTGCACTTATTGGTTTTCCCTTTTTTTTAACATTCTGGACGTTCTCACACAACTCCCTCAAAGTAATTGAGATCATTTAAATAATAATTTAGATCAATACTTGGTGACTTCTCTATCATTTTTCATTAATTGATTAAAAATTTACTATAAAAATAGGTATTGATCCATGAGAATAATTGAAGCTTGTTTTATATTCCATCAATGATAAATTTTAGCCAATCAGCGCAGCTCTATAAAAAAAAAAGATGTTTGTAGCTCCCACAATCGCAATTTATTGTTTTAGCCAATAAGATCATTCGATAAACCCAGGTGCTTGAGAACGCTCTTAAACATCAAAACCAATCTCTTTGGTAGTATAATCTATTATTATAAATAAACAAATCAGTTTATGAATTTAACTATACCAGATTATAATTACTACTTGCCATAATTGTTAATATTACTAGAATAAGGATTCTTGTCAGTATCAAATTCAAGTTCTCGTGACAAATAATCTAAAAATAAATTTTGAATACTGATAAAACATTATAATATAAAAAAGTAATAAAAAAGATAATTGCTGTACCTTTATTTTTGTTTAATTTGGCTTTTGTAATGCTTTTTTCTAAATGGTAAATAAAAATTTAATATAGAAAATTGAATTAATTGACAATTTATCATAAACCAATTTCTTTTGTTACCGTTATTGTTATCTCCAAATTCTTGTATCCAATTATCATCAAACTTTCTTTTATCTTATTAAAAATAAAAAGATCATTAGTAATAATAATATAAATTTATGAAATAATCAATATAATTACAATCAAGAGATTTTTCATTATTTGGATCATAATATGGACCTAAATGAATAAAGAAAATGGTATAAATCTTATTATTCTATTTTTACATATAAAAAAAATGATATTATCAACAAAAGCAGTACTTTGAATTTTTAAGCTTCTAGTAGATGCAGCAGATTTTATCATTGTGCTTAATGATCTACTTTTATATATAGCACCTGAGTTATTTGTTCTAATAGGTCCAATATCTCGTGATATTTTAATTTTAGTTTTGTTATTATATTCATTTATACATATTTTGCTAGGAAACTTAAGGTTATTAAAACCTTCACTAGCTGTTAGTCTTTTATTTGGATCAGGATGCCAACATTCTTTCATTAATTCAATATAACCTTCAGGTGCATTTGTATCAATTGGAGGACGAAGACCATCACATATTTTAATAATAAGATCTGTATCATGATCTTTGTCCCAAAAAGGCCTTCTATCTGTCATTAATTCAGTATTAATTCCCACATGATCATTCCAAAACTATATATATCTGAAGCTTTAGTATATTTTTGACCTTGGAAAACCTCTGGAGCGACATAAGGAATAATTCCAAAGATTTCATTATCATCATCAATTGTAGATTTACTTACTCCAAAATCACCTGTTATTGCATAAATACCATTATACCTCAAAAAGATATTTCTATTATGATAAACTTTGTGAATAATATTTGCACTATGTAGCCCACATATAATATAATACAAATTATCTAATTTACTATCCCAACTAATATTATAAAAAATTATTAGTTATAGTGTGTTGAGTCTCCTGATTCATAATAATCTGTGATTATCATAAAATTTTTGATGGTGGGATTTTGGGTAATCTTGAGCTAAATTAATAAAAAAAAATTATTATGATGTTTTAGAATCGTGTAGTTCTTTGAGAGCAACTTCCATGTTTCCACTACGACAATACTTTTGATTTGCCTTATTGTAATAAAATATGGTCTTTCCATTCAAGTGGCTTTATAAATTTTACTAAATCCTCCTCCCTCGGGCCTCGGCAATAAATTCTACATTTTTAAATCTATCATAAGGAACAAATTCCATTTTCCAACTACTCAATCATTGTTAATTAGTGTGAATTCAATAAATCATCAATAACTTTATTCCCGCTTGATTTATTTCATATTTTGTGTCAATTTGATTAGAATGAATTTCATAATTAAATTCTGGATTAAGTGAATAAATTCTATCATCAAAATTTTGTTTATTCGAATAAATTTCTTTATTAAATCTAGATTTAAGTTCAGTTTATATTTAGCAGCTCGAAATTAAAGAGTCGTTTATTATTGGGGGTCAAAATTATTAAAATTGATAAAATATTCCATATAGTGTGTTTGTATTTTCCATACAATTTCTGTACAATATCTGGATATTTTCTGTACCTATTCCATACAATTTTCGTAAAAAATTGGGTTTTGATTGTGTTCTTGTTTTTTGTTTTTGTGTTTTATGTCTGAAAAATGTACGGAAAAATACAAACACATTATATGGAATATTTTATCAATTTTAATAATTTTGAACCCCCAATAATTCCCTAAGGGTTTCATTTTGAATATATTTTTTCTTTAGCAAAAGATTAAATAAATAGATATTTATTTTGCTTTTTTTTTATATAAAAACACTTTAACTCTATCGAACTCGAAAAAAAACAATAACGAATTTTTTCAATAGATTTCCATAAAAAGCTTCTAGAATATAAATAAATCTTATTATGGTATTTTGGATTTTACAGATGACGCATTGAAAGAGTTACACGAAATCATTATCTGACACTTTATAGATTTCATTGATTCAAAACACTTTGTAATATGAATGAAATAAATTAAAATCATGTTATCAGTTTATAAAGTCAAATTTGAGTTAACAATTGTCAAAACTTTGTGATAAGAAAATCCCAAAATTATTTTTTCATTGTTAATTTTTTTTTTGATCATGGGTCTAAACATAATTGACACACATGATAAATATTTATGTTGAACGTCACTTTTTTTTGTTGGTCATGAGGATCGTCAAGTTAATTTGGAAAAATGATTAATAATCATCATTCCCGTTATAAATAACATTGAAAATTTATGTTTAAATAATAAACAAATAAACAAAAACAATAACGTAAAAGCGTTCATTAGTAACGCACGAAATTTTATGTGCATATTATATATATATATATATTTAGTATAAATTTCTTTGAATCCCTTTTAACTCCCCGTTCATTATCAAGAATTCTTTTTCTTTTTCCTTTTTCCTTTTTTTTTTTTTACGTGGAAAGAATCCGCGTGGATAATCTCGGATATTCCATAAATTCCATACTCACGGATAATCCGTGGAAGACACTGTAGGTTTTTATTTTGCAAGTACAAAATGACCAATTTGTAAATTTGTTTTTTATAACAGGTCATGTCATATTACACATGTTTATATTAGTCACACCAATCTTTAAAGTCATACAGTATTACTTTTTTGTTTCTTGTTGACAATTTAATTCCAGGAAATTTTTGTTATAGTCATATTGGAATTTTCGTAATTCTGGCAGGCACTATATGACGAATGATCACTATTTTCATTTATATATTATTATGGAACATTTGCATCATCATATAAAACAAATATGATTTTACAATAAGGACAAAATTGTGTATTTTATCATTTGACAAACGATTTATTAATACTGGATTATTGATAATTCATTTATAATTTAATTAAAAGAAATTTATTACCAATTCTCTATGATTAAATATTACCAAATTTTGCAGTATTGACGCAAAATTACGGATTTGGGGAATATTTGATCTTTCTTTTGAGTATTTAAATGCTAATTTATTTTGTTAATTAAAATTTGACTATCGAATATGTTTTCGACTTTTCGTGGAAAATCATAAATAAATATCATTTTAGATTTCGTCGAAAAAACGTTCGTAAAAATAAACATTCATTTATTCCAGTATATATATTAGAATAAACATAAAGTAATAAAATTATATAAATCAAAACAGAATAAAAGATAGAGATAATCTCACTATATCTCTAAAAAATCTCTAAAAAAACAGACCATTTACATGATAAAATAACAATTTAGATTTAATTTTATTTTAATCAAAGTGATTTAAATATCAAAACCAACTTCTTTGGTAGTATAATCTACTATTATAAGTAAACAAATTAGTTTACGAATGGTTTATGAATTTAATTATACTGTTATTAAATATAATTACTATTTACCGTAATTGTTAATATTACTAGAATAAGGATTCTTGTCAGTATCAAATTCAAGTTCTCGTGACAAATAATCTAAAAATAAATTTTGAATACACCATAATAAATCATTATAATATAAAAAGTAATAAAAAAATCACCTTTATTTTCGTTTAATTTAGTTTTTTTAATGCTTTTTTCTAAAATGGTAAATAATAATTAATTATAGAACATTGAATTAACAATTTGTTATAAACCAATTTCTTTTTTTACCATTATCTCCAATCCAATTATTTCCAAACTTTCTTTTACCTTATTAAAAAATATATACAAGATTATTGGTTAATGATATAAATTTATAAAATAATCAATATAATTACCATTAAAAGATTTTTCATTATTTGGAGTATAAAATAAGCCTATATAAATAAAAAAAATTGCGTAAGGTCTCATTATCTTATTTTTTTTAAAAAAAAAAAATAATATTATCAACAAAAGTAATACTTTGAATTTTTAAGCTTCTAGTAGATGCTGCAGATTTTATCATTGCGCTTAATGATCTACTTTTATATATAGCACCTGGGTTATTTGTTTCAATAGGTCCAATATCTCGTGATTTTATAACCTTGGTTGGATTGAAAATACCCTCTTTACTCAAAATTTTCCTAATTTTGTTACGTAATTCAGTAGCTGTCGGTCTTTTCTTTGAATCAGAATGCCAACATTCTTTCATTAATTCAATATAACCTTCAGGTGCATTTGTGGCAATTGGAGGACGAAGACCATCACATATTTCAATAATAAGGTCAGTATCATGATTCTTGTCCCAAAAAGGCCTTCTACCTGTTATTAATTCCCACATAATCATACCAAAACTATAAATATCTGAAGCTTTAGTATACTTTTGTCCTTGAAGAACCTCCGGAGCAACGTATGGCATAATTCCATAAATCTCATTTTCATCGTTATCTAATGCAGATTTACTTAATCCAAAATCACCTGTTATTGCTCCAATAATTTGAATAAAAATATTTCCACTATGATAATCTTTGTGAATAATATTTACAATATGCATATTTTCGAGTCCACATATGATAGAATACAATACAACTAACTTTTCACGCCAATCGATACTAAAGAATTTATTAGTTAAATAATGAGCTAAATCTCCAGCTTCATAATATTCTGTAATTATCATAAAATTTTTGGTAATAGGATGTTGCGTGATCCCATAATATTCATTAATGTAAAGTTTGAGCTTAAGTTCACAAAATATTTTGAGCTGAACCCAAAAATTTAAATATAAATTATTTATTTATATTGTAATTTAAATCAAAAAATTGATTTAGGGATACTCTACCTCATTTAAATCTTTAGAATCGATATTTTCAGAATTATTAAGTTCCTTGAGAGCGACTGTCTTATTATGCTTATTATTACGATAATTTTGAAGATTTTTCTTCAAATTGGTTATTTGACCATAAATCCAGGTGGCTTTATAAATTTTGCTAAATCCTCCTTCAGCAATAAATTCTACATCTATAAACCTATCATAAGGAACAAATTCTATTTTCCCAATCGATTGATCATTCATTGCGTTCTTTAAAAAATCATCAATAACTTTATTTCCACTTAGAGTCATTTTATGAGTTCTTTTCGACATTATAAATATATTTTGCTAAAAAAAAAAAATAATAATAAAATAAATAAGTGAATGTATTTATATAATGTATAATTTGTTTCTACTAAATTCGTAAAAAAAAACAAGTTATGTTATCTCAAACTTTATTATGAATCTTTTCTAAAGAATGTTACTGTCAGATTCTTTTGTTTAATACAAATATTCTGTAAAAAAGTTCTGTCGCACATATTTTAAAACAAGGTTCACTATTAGAGCTAATTGTTGCGTGCTGTGTCCGATTTTCCAAATTTTTTCTAAATGAGAGGAGATCGTCGAAAAAATTCAGATGCACAATAATAAAAGGATATTTATAATAAGCAATTAATGATAAATCGAAACTCAGTTAGAGTAAATAGCCTTTTGATTTCTTATTAAAACGGATGAGATTAAATGATGCCCAAATATGATATCCTTAACTAACTCTATTTCATAATGTTCATGTAAGTTATTATAAAGTTCATTTCTTCATTAAGTTACTTCCTAAAGAAACGTCTTTATTATCTTAATTATATCAGACTGTAAATTGATTAACTCTTCTACCAAGGTTTGATTTATACTCACTATCATATTATCTAAAGTAATGATTCAACTTCCGGCTACTTATTTTATGTTTATAAATAAGATAGTATTAATTTACTCCTTCCTGGCTTCACGGTTTACCAATGTTTGGGTAATTTTAAGAAATTCTTTAAATTATTGATGTAAAAAATCAATAATAATAAGATCCGTTAACATGCATATTATATTATCACCTTTTTGAGTTATAATTCTCGTAAATAAAATTTGTCCCATCACCATTTATTAAAACAAAAGGAATTGATAATTAAAAAAAATCATAATTACTTTTCTAAGAAATTGATTTCAAATTTTTCAAAAATTGGTTAAAGCGCATATATATATATATATATACTTTTTTCCGAATAAAAAAAAATTCGTTCTTTATTAATACTGTATATAAATATTAATATAACTAATAAACCCTTTCCAAATAAAATACTCTTAAAAGATTGAAATTAAATTTATAATCATCTATATAATTAAAAAAATTTTGAATAATAATAGTTATTAATTTCTTCAGGATTTATATAATTTAAATAAACATGAAAAAAAAGTTACAAATTATATTATACAAAAAAAAAAGATTATTGCATTTTGATTTAAACTAAAAATTTAATCAAATAATCAAAGTTTAATGAAAGCCAAGTTTATTTAAATATTACATCCTACGATAAATGCTATTAAAAAAACCATTTTCCTTTAAAAAAAATTGAAACTAAAAAATGACTTGAAATAAACATTATCAGAAAATAAAAATTTATCCAAAGAACCATAACGTTTTTTTATATCAAGATATTAATAAAATAAACCTTTTTGCTGAATAAAACTCTGTAAAAAAATTTGTACGCCCAAAGAAACGATAAGGAGAACCTCTTTATGCGTTATCGGGAGTACATATATGGTTAAATTACTTGAATAATAAATGTAGTACAATTCACCGAATGTACATAATTTTTTTAGCCAATGCCTCATCATTTTTTTAATATTAAATCCAATTGACACGACAGCCCGGTAAATGCGACATTTTTTTTTATCCACGTGATAATCCATTTGTTTATCTTTTGCAACTAATTTACATTTATGTAAAAGTCTATCAATATTTAATTTTTTTTTTTCTCCCCTATTGTTTTTCTCCTCATAATTACATAATTTGTTTATCATTTACTATCTTATTTTTTTCTCTTGAAAAATGACTTACGCCACAAGACTATCCGTTAGAAAAAGTTTGCAAGAAAAAAAAGAAATAAATAATAAAAGGTATTTATTTAATGAAATAAATATTTAAAAAAAATTAAAAAAAAAAAGAGAAAAATAAATAATTAAACTTAATAAAAATAAATTATGAACTCCGAAATTAAATTATATGTAATTATATTTATTAATACAAAATACTATTTTTGGGTATATTAGTGATGGAAAGAAACGTTCAAATCAACAACAAAAAAGAAAAGTTAATCCTTTACCACCGCAGAAACCTCAATATGTTAAAGTATATATTAATGGTATTATAGCTATTAAAATTGAAGGGGGTGAAGAATACGCTTTATTATCTTATTCTGGTAAAATATATTTATTTATTTAAATAAATTTATTTTTTTTTTATTTGGAATTAATTATTATAATTTTAATTCTTTCCTTTTTAAGATCCGAACTTGGTTCCGGATTGGCAACCAATGCGTAACCTTCGAAATTCTAGTGCTCTCGTTGAAAAATTTCGGAATCATTTGATTCAATCCGAAGACGAAAATAGAAATACATTGCTTTCTAATTCAAATCAGGTAAGTAAAGCATTATTTGCATTTTATTACGTCACTAATAAATCCCTTTACTTTATATTATAAATGAACGTTATTAATCATATAAATTTTTACAAATAATTAAAATTTTTCACATTTTTTTATATGTATAAGATAATAATCAATGAAGAAAATTGTGAACAACAAAGCGATTGTAGTGATTCCTTAGTGACATCACCTGATACTATTTTTAATGCTTCAAATAGTTCAAGATCGAGTATAGCTGGTGATGATGTCGGAAAGCTTAATTAGGTATTTTTTAAAAAATCATCCTGCAAATTAAATCTTAAGATTAACAAAAGTATTGAAAGATTATCTGATTAGATTTTAGGAGTTTAATAGCAATAGAAAGGCATTGAGATAAATTTCTTCTCTCTTAAGAATCATTTTACTTTACTAGATTTTTTTTCTTTCTTTTTTTTTCTTTTCTTTTCTTTTTTAACATGATGATTGATGAGGAATAAAACCGAACATTCAGGTTGGATTAAATCTTTTAATTGTATGTTAGATTTTTTATACTTTAGTGTAAAATTTCTGTAATACAAAAAAAAAAAAGTATTGATGGAAGAATGATTTTTTTTAATGGATTAAAAAATTACATAAACTAGTAATTATTTTATGGTAACTGAGAACAAAAAAAAAATATTTATAGACTTAAAAAACCAATTTTATTTTCTTCCCCTATTTAAGAGGAAAAGGAAAAAATTAAGTTATGATAAATTTAAATTATGAAATTTAAAGAATAAAAATAGATAAAAAAAAATAATAATAATAATTTTTATTCTAATAAATATTATAATTTATTGAAAATTAGTTATCAAAATAATAAATTAATTAAAAAAAAAATTAATAATAAGATTTATTTTAATCGAAAATTATTTAGTTTTGTTATATCAAATTTCAAATACAAAAAATTTCTGTATCCATAGGTTTTAATGTATATACAGTATAAATGAGATTCGATCCAAAGATCACTAGTTATAATTGATGATGGTCTCGATTTTGTTTATTGCAAATGAATCTAGAAATGAATCTAAATCATCTAAAATATGAAAATTATTAGATCCATTCCATCTGTTTGAACATGTCCACTTTTTATTTTTAATTTAATTAGTCACTTCATTGTATTATTGTTGATTTTGGATGAATGGGTTTTGGATGCAAATGAAAGAACATTGGATAATATATCTTGTGAAATTAGATCAAATAAATTTACTTTATGAATTTGAATAAAATATCATTCAAAAGATAAATCGAATATATTTGAATAAATTTAACAATTTTTTCTACATACAAATTATCAAATTATCATATTAATATTCAAATTCTTTTCAATATTCTATTTAATTAAAATTTCTCAAGACTATCATATCAATAAACAACGCATCATCATTATCTAATCCCCAAATTTAGATCATACATTTTTCAAAACTTAGAAAATATTAATAAGTTCAAGATTATTTTTCACAAAATAGCGGTGTAATATTTATTTTTTTTTTTGATTTTATTTTTAGAGATTTTATTCTGCTTATTTTAATAAAATTGGAAATAAAATTGCAATTATGTTATGTTCACTTAGAAGAAAAAAAATCTTTAACTCAACTTCCATATAGAAAATTTAGATTTAGTAAGCTTAAATTCCAGATCAAACTATTAAATTGGGTTTGCTATTCAAATTGTTTTACTGATTCTGAATCCATAATTGAAATTTTCTATGATAAAGATCACTTAAAAGTATATAATTACAATAAAATTTATTCTTAAAAAAAAATTGTAAAAAAATTTGCTTATTATTATATAAGCAGATTTGAATAACCGTACATACATGTTTTTACAGTAAACAAATATTTATTTTTTTTTGTAAATTGATGAACTTCATATTCATCAATTTCAAAACTTTCTGAGTAATGAATTTTAACAGAATAATCTATCAGCTTACAACCATTTCGAAATATATGTAAATCTCCTCTTCCAAATCCTACAAGTGTTGAATCATCATCTGAAATTGCATAAGAAGTTTCTCGGACTCTGCTCAATACAATTGTAGATGGGTCTAAAGTATATGAATTAAATGAAAATAAGAAGCTTTTGTCCGTATTAAGGTATTTATTACATCCGCTCCATTTCATTGGATTATATCCTCCAATAATCTTATTCGAATTTTTTAGTTTAATTGCTACGATAGTAGCTCCTTTATCATTGCATTTGTAATGGAAATCTTTAGCTTCAAAACCATCCCTACTTCCACGTAAAAGTAATTTCAATTCATATTGACCATTTTTAAGAGACTTTGGTAATATCTCTTGTCCTCCATCAATCCAATATGAAATAAGATTCCAATTGTTTGTTGTGAGGATAGATGAATCAAATTTATTATTACTCTGAGATGTTCGAGGTGGAAGAACCATTGAGGACAATT
The DNA here is from genome assembly GCA_003550305.1 of Glomus cerebriforme. Classification (NCBI taxonomy): domain Eukaryota; kingdom Fungi; phylum Glomeromycota; class Glomeromycetes; order Glomerales; family Glomeraceae; genus Glomus; species Glomus cerebriforme. Next base: position 33,113 of record QKYT01000461.1, on the reverse strand, counting down.
TACAGTCCGGAACAATATAATGCAAATGAAGATCATCTTCAAGTTCTTTAGGAAGCAATTTACCTAAAGAACGAACTTTATAGTAAAATTCATGAGGAGACATATTAAAAAACCGAATATGTCGAATAAATTTTGATAAGGATTTTTTTAGTATTTCAAATTCATTAAATCTCCAAGTTGTCATTTCAGTATTAAGAATAGAATTCTTTGAAATACCCCATTTAATTAAATTTTCCCAAATATCGACTTCCTTCATATCGAGATTATCAAGCTGGATAATTGAAAGTAAAGTATCATCATCTAGACTCCAAAAATCATTAGAATCAATCAAAAAGTTTGGTACTTGGCTCATTATAATATGTTGTTGAAGGTGTTCAACAAGTTCGTAAAGTTCATCTCATCTCCTGCAATTAGTAATCCAATGACAACGTTTTCCACATTATTTAACGCAATTGTTCCGGCACAAATATATCTATAAAAAAATATATATATATGTATATAAATAAATAAAATAAATAAAATTTGTTTAAAATTTTTTAAATTGAACAATACTAATAGATAATTAACTTCTTCCAACTTACTTCACAGTTGCAGTTACGTTTGGTTAGCCCAATTTGAAGAAAACGCAGCACGAAAATAAGTTGACCTAGCACGCAAACACTTAAAAGTTTCCTTTTCAGGATCTCTTCCGACTTGTATTTTTACATTATAATCATCAGCTCCGTCATAAATATTACTAATATCCTTTAAAATGTATTGGACAAATCCGTGACTTGGAAAATATTAAACACTCATACACTTTATTAATGAAATGAATCTGATTGGCCTTAGATTTTACAACTTTCCGAAATATACATAAATCCCTATCTCATTGAAATTAAAGAAGAATCGGAAATTACACAGTTATTATTTTTAACTTTGCTCAATATAATTGTTGATGGACCTAAAGTATTTAAATAAAATGAGAAGATAAAGCTTCTATCTGTAACAAAGATGTTTATTATATCCTCCAATAATCTTGTTCTAAATTTTTAATTTAATTGCTACGATAATAGCTCCTTCAACTTTGCATCCTGAAAGATAAACTTCAGGTTCATTATCCACGCACTTTTAGGAAGATTTGGCAATTTTCATGTCCGTTATTAATCCAATATGAAATAATGTTTTCCGTAAGGAATCAAATTTATTATTACTCTGAGATTTTCGAGGCGGAAACACCTCTATGGACAATTTACAGTCCGAAACAATGTAATACAAAAGAAGATCCCTTTAGGAAGCAATTTACCTTAAGGACGAACTTTATAGTAAAATTCATGAGGAGACATATTAAAAAACCGAATATGTTGAATAAATTTTGATAGATTTTTCTTCAAAATCTCATATTCATCAAACTCAAAGTTGTCATATCAGCATTAAGAGTAAGAAAGATTCTTTGCAATATCTCATTTAACTAAATTTTCTAAATATTGACATCTTCCATTTTGAGATTATCAAGCAGGATAAATGAAAGTACAGTAAACACTACTAAATTATCAAGTTCTTCTAACTTTAATATAATTTGAAATATAGTTGCAGTTACGTTTTGTTTCTTAAAAATAAGAATATCTCCTTTCTTAGCCCAATTTGAAGAAAACGCAGAACGAAAATAAGTCGACCCAGCACGCAAAATAACAGAATGATAATTAAAAATTTTCTCCTTCGACTTTGTATTTTTACATTATAATCGTCAGCTCCATCATAAAGATTACTAATATCTTATAAAAGTGTATTGGACAAGGTTTCGCAAACCATTTTTTTTCAAAAACAAGAAAGAATTTAAAGTTTGAAAATGGAAAATTATTCCCTTATTAAATTAGTTTTGTTGATCGTTATGATTTATAGTAATTGTTTTTGTGAAGTCAAATCACGTCACGTGATTATTTATATTTTGGCCAAAATTACGGCATTAAGAAATTAACGGCATGACAAATAATTTGACCATCGATAAATAAATTAAATAAATTATAATGGTTCAATAAATTAATAAATTAAATAATTCAATTGTAATTACATTCTCAATTTGAATCAATACTAAAAATATCCTTTGGATCAGATCGATACTTAATTCCAGGCAGCATTAAAGCTTAATGCGGGCCAATTTTTCAGGATTTCGTTCCTGTCAGGATTTTCATATTTTATTATTTTTATATTAGCATTTCCTTATGTTTTTTGTATACTGCTATTGCATTGGAGTATTAGTATTAATGTATTTAGTTAGAGTTTCCGGATTGACACCCCTTTAAAATATATATAAAGTAGGAATCCGATGCTGATATGATTTACTTTTAATATGGTTATGAAAATAATGAAATAATTATTTTCAAGTAATCTGGATTTTAAAACCTAATCCTTTATAAAAAAAAGTAAGGTTTGGGACAAAGTTATCTAATTTTTTGAGAAAAAAAATAAGAGATACCTGTTGATAAACAAAATTGCTGCTGCATAACTGATTTTTATGTGTCAAATTATGTCTATAAAAAATATTATAGGACTGAGATTGGCAACCAAATATAGTCTAACATGATATTAGAAAGAATTGGCAAACGGACTGACAAATTTTTCCAATAATCATCTAAGTTAGTTTCATCCAAATTTTTATTAAATTCCAACCCACAATATATTGCCTTCACATAATAAACCATCAGAAGGATTATCAAGCTCCACAATTGCTGAATAATGACAAACATCTCTTCTTTGAATATCTCCTAAATAAATGTATTGTGGGTTAAAAACCTGGCATGCAGAGAAAAGTGAACATGCAGGATGATTAGGAATGTAAGCTGAAAACTTGTTATGTGCTACTTGAAAAGCTTGCTGAAATATTGGGTAAAAATCGGTAGGGTTAAAAAAATGTTGACAAATTATATTTTCAATTTCAGACCAAAAATAAGTTGCAGTAATATTTGATTCAATAAATGCTGTAAGTTGTTGTAATAGACCTTCAACAAAAAGAAAAACTGGCTTGTTTTGTTGTTGAAAAAAAAAATCCAAATTCTGCACAAACTCTTTGGCATAAATTGAAATAAAGTAAGTATAAATTTTAATAATACGAATATCTCGCAAATTTTGTAATGTTGTATGAATAGTTTTTATTGTTTCATTATTTTGTGATTCTTCTTCATACTCGCACCTAAAAAAATCAGCCCAATACTAGATGTGATCTTTTGTATAAAAGACCATTCGGAACCAACCAAGTTTGATTTGGAAGTGGAATTTTGCGTGGAATATCAATGCCATTCATTTTAAGATGAGTTATATACCAGTTTCTTTGTGCAGGTGATTTGACAAATGATTCTTTAATTTTAATAAAAAAGTCTTTAATAGTAAAAATTGTGGTAAATCTCTCCGAGTTTCTCTAATTAAATTAAAATTAATTATTAGAAAAGTTCACTAATGTACAACAATTTGCTTTAAAATTTCCTACCCGATAAGATTTAATATATGTGCTGGGCATGGCACATGAATTATCTGAGACATGACTGGTTTTAAAACTTCGCGATAACATTTTTTCATATACACGGCTGAATCAGAAAGAAATAAGCAGGGATATTAAGGGATATATTATAAGAGTGTAAAACAGGGAGGAGTGTTTGTCCAATAGCAGTATTATTAACGCGTTTTAAAAAGTCAACAGAAACCAGCTTTGTATTTTGACAATAAGTAAAAAGTGTATTAACAACACTGCATGCACAATCATCACTAAGCTCATCCATTATAATACAAACAGGTTTTGAATTAAAAATTGTAAGGAGTGTTTTTGTATGATTTTCAAAAACAGAAGGTAAATACAAGTGAGTAAAGTTGAAGCTTGAGGAATTGCATCTCCTTCTTTAAGATATTTTTTAAAAAAAGGAAGAAGGTGATTGATTTTTTCTAGTGGAATATTTGCACTTGCAAATGCTTGAATTAAATTTTCCACAACTTCTCTTTTAGAATCAGCTGCAAGTAAAGTTGTTTCTAGGGTTTGCTGATTTTTTGTGCTTTGATTAGCTTCATAAATTTTTTTTTTGTGCTAATGTTTTTTTCCCAAACAATGAGAATCTACTGCCGACTTATGTCTCCATTCCACAGAAAGTCCCAATAGTTACAAAATAAAAGACCACTCTCAACACGAAAAACGTGTTCTTTAACTCTTGTATAAACGGTTATAGCATTAGCCTTATTAGGTTTAGTACGCTTTCTAAATGACATTTGTAAAGATTTTGATTATCGTAAAAAAATTTGTGATTTATATTAGAACCCTCTGAAAATTTCGTGAAATTATGCGGTGATCATGAGTGTTAAATGTGTTTATCACATAATTTTGTGGATTTTTGTGAAATGCCGAATATCATCGGCCCTGATACCATACATAACATACAAGACGCCGTCATACATACCACTACATGTTTGCTAACTGCTTGAGTTTGGCATATACAGTATATGTTCGGTAAATTAATTTTTTTCATATACCGAAGTACGTCAAAAGTCACGTGAATGAAACTTTTAATTTCGGCTGGAATTATCACTAATTAATTCAGGCAAAATTTAAGTAATTCTAATTCTGGCCGAAATTAATACTATTTTCAGGCAAAATTATAAACCCCATGACTAAGTTCGATACATAGAAAAACTTTTATCAAGAAAGATAAACATAAAAAACTTTTTTATTATACTTTATAATAAGTGGTTAAGTCAACAAAGTTCGGTATATGTCATATTGAGTTTAATATGATATTCGGTATATCAAGATTTTTTTTAAATATTATGATATTGGTTTTTGAAAAGTTCGGTAAATCAAGAGTTTGCTATTAGTTCGCTATATCGTGGGTTCGTTATATCGAGATTATACTGTATAAGAGATAGATATTTAATTTTGTTTTGTTTTTAATTTTTTTGAAATAATGGAATAAATAAAATGAGATTAAAATAAAGTAAATATTCAATTTATCATGTGATTATTGACAATAATATCTTAATTCTAGCCGAAATTACAAATTCGGCCAGAGTTAATATTATTACTAAATAAATGTTAGACAAAAATGAAACATTATAATATTATGCAAATTAATCCTTTTTACTATAAAATCCACCATTGATGGTATTAAATAAACACTCAATAGATTTATAAAATACAATAATGCTAATTCATATTTTCATTGGGCAATTTATTTATGATTCTCAGCTACAAATGGATTATATTAAATTCTTTATTTTTTTATACGTAAAAATCTTTCTAAAACATCATTACTATATTCAAGATCGCAGCAAATATCCATGATTTTTTTCTAACTCGAAACACCTCATAATCATCGATTTCATGAGCCATGAATTTATTGTGTTAGATTACGAATTCTTCAAAATCTCATTTCAGAATCTGTAGCTGTTATTTTTAATAGAATTGTAGATGAGTACAAAGAATTTAAATTAAATGAAAGATCATGCAACAAAGTATTTACTGTATCAGCCAACTTCATTTTACTGAAACTTTTGTTTACGTTTAATAAATATTTATATGTTGCATTAATTTCAATAATATATGATTCATATTAATTGTGAAACTTAGCGTTTTTTATTTTAAAAACTTTGTACTAAAAGAAATAACTTTATTAAAAACTTTCTATTATTAGAAATAATAGTGAAATAATAATGTAACTTTTGAGTGGTTCATGCCGATCACTTTTGTAAAAAAGTAGGGGTAATCTCAAGCCTACCGGATCAATCCGGATCTATCACTGCAGAATCCAAATATTTGTGAAAACTTAATTTTATTCCAGCATATATATAAAACGACAAATAATATTAACCTGAATTATTATTCTCAGACTTTTATCAGAATAACAGACACGAAGTCTTAAGAAAATATTAATATGAAACTTTCTAATGTATTAGCATGCCCTCTGCTCCTTTTCTTAATGATTGCAAGCAAGACCAATGCATCTTGTGATGAATGCCAAAATTTAATAAAGAGCATTACCGATTGTTTTTTAGTTAATGACGATGCTTGCTATTCATACAACTTAAATCCTTCTTATGGACCACCTAATTTAGACGATTGCTGTGGAGAACAACAACCCCTTATTACTGACCTGTGAGTAATTTGCAGTTCCAGAAGTGTTTACACAATCTTATAAAGTATAACTTATTAATTATTTTCATTTAGGTGTTATGACTGCCCGGATGCGAGTAAGTATCTTCTAATTATGCAATATGCTTTCCTGAATTAAATATTATTATATTATTGTCTAATACCTGTTAATTTTTTTGCATAGTATCTCTCATTAACGCTGTGTGTGAGACCGGCACTTTGAGTTGCTAATTTTAAAGCCAAATGCGGTTAAAGCTAGATTAGATTTACGTAGTAACATACAGTATATATGTACGTCCAATGAATATAGTATATTAAGTTATTTAAGCAAGTTAATTAATTCAATGCGCACTTGTATTTAAATAATATTTAATTTTCCAAATCATAACTAATTAATAAAAAAATATTTTTATCCTATGTCAAATCCCGTCCTAATTTTTAATAAACTTCTATATGAAATGAATTTATGTAATTTAAGAACATATAAATCTGACAAATCAAGAAAACACTCTTTTCACAAACAACTTACAATAATTATTCTACGAAATTTTATTTCATATCGTGTTGCTGAAAACTATACAATGAATCTATAATGCATATGACAAATTTATTACTGATTTATTGGTAATATTATTCTAGTACACCAACAAATGCGATAAATGTAATCCAAATTGATTGACCATTATTATTTAACAAAGTCATTAATCGACAACTTTATTTCCATGTGTATATACGCGGTAGTTACTGTTCATTTCCAATATAAACTAGCTTAGATTTGTTAAAAATAAAAATAAAGTAGGATTCTCTATATATTACTATGCAATAATTTAGAAATGTTGGAATTTTTAAGAATGTTACTGTCGAATTCTTTCAACAAGTTATGTGGTACATTATTTTTACTGTTATTATGGTGCTGCTGTATTCTGATGCTCCTAAAAAATTTTTTAGCAAATCAGTCTATATAGGCCTGCAAGTCTGCAACGGGGCGGTCCGGGCCGGCAGATATTATCCTAAATTCAGACCGGCCCGGTGATATTATCCTAAATTCAGTCCGGGCCGGTGATATTATCCTAAATTCAGTCCGGGCCGGCATATGATTTTCATAAATTTTTCCGGGCCGAGACCGGGTTCAAAATGCCGTAAACCCGGACTTTCATAATTTCTTAATTTTGGCCAAATTTGCCAATTTAATTCTAGCCGAAATTAGACTTAGAAATCAAATAATTCGGCTAAATTTTTTAAAAAATGATAGTAGATAAATGTTCCATCTAATTTTGAAACTATTTTGTTTGTAGTTTCTACAATTTCTTTTTGTATTTTTAAATAAATTGAATATCAAGGTTTTGATTTTTTCTTTTTTTTTTTTGTAAAATCAATTTAAATAAAATAATGCATTATTTTAGAAAATTGTTTTTTGAATATTTTTATTTTTTTTTAAAAATTAAAATTAGAGTTATTTATTAAAAAAAAGTAAAATTATTTTAAAAAAATATTTTCTATTAAAATTAAATTAGATTATTAAATACTGCGCCTCTCGCGTCACAAAATTTAACAATTTTTAAAACTGCGCAATAGAAAGATAACAGATTGGTTACAAATAGCTATAGTTAAAATTTTATTTATTAAAAATTACAAGACAAATAAGTTATTTACCTAAAAACCTACTATATTATATTTAAAAATTCCGGTCCGGGCCGGGTTACGGAATAGGGCATAATGCAGGCCTCTAGTCTATATTACATTCGAGCAATGAAATTCTTGAAAATTTCATAAGAGGATGCTTTGCAAAGTTCAGAATAAAGTTAAAATATAACCCATGCCAATCTTTTTGAAGTTTAAATTCATGCAGACAGATCCAATCACTATTTATAAAAATTATTTGTTTCCTTAATGATATATTAGAATTTATTAAAATCAATGAAATAATTTCTAGGATATCATAATAATATCTGCATAATGACAATAGTATGCTTCTCGCATTTGACCTTCTGTATATTCTGTATATTCTGAAATTTTCATTTGTGAACAATTTATTTTATTTTGCAACGTGTCATATTTCACAAGTACAAAGAACCTTCTTACATGCATGATATGCGTACTATCTATTTTGACATTTTCTTTATTCTAATTCTATATAATAGTTGTAAAATATTAAAATTTAACTAATTACTCACATAGTTTTTAGGTCTTATCATTAAGTCTCATATCTAATATTAAATGTTTTACCGATGCCTCATATTTCTTATATTATTATATCACATAATTACCTAAAAAAAAAATATTTATTTTAATTACAAATTAGAATATTATTAAGCGAAAATTATTGTTTTTTTTACTTGAAAAACTTCATAATCATCGATTTCAAAGTTTTTGGATCATGAATTCCAATAGAATAATGTTTCATCCTACAACTTTTTCGAAATATATGTAAATCTCCTTCTCCAAATTCTTGATTCTTCTCATTATCATCTGAAATTGCATTGTTACTATCTTTGACTCTGCTCAATATAATTGTAGATGGGTTGAAAGCATCTAAATTAAATAAAAATATGAAGCTTTTGACCAAAATAAGGAATTCATTGATCCGTTCCATTCTATTGGATTAAATTTTCCAATAATCTTATTCGAATTTTCGGATTTTTTAGTTTGATTGTTACGATAATAGCTCCTTTTTCATTGAATAGAAACCTTCATATTTAAACCCATCCTTACTTCCACGTAAAAGCAAATTAAACTCATATTAACCGTTTTTAAGAGGGTTTAGCGATATTTTGGTCCATTATCAATCCAATATGAAATAAATTTACTCAAGAATGGATGAACTAAATCAGAGATTTTCGAACTGGAAGAATATTTGTAGATAATTTACAATCTGGAAGATATAATATAAATTTAAATCTTCTTCAAGTTCTTTAGGAAGCAACTTACCCAAAGGACGAATTTTATAATAATATTCTTGTGGAGATTAAAAAACCGAATATACTGAATAAATTTTGATAATATTTTCTTCAAAATCTCATATTCATCAAAACTTCAAGTTGTCATGTCAAAATCAATAGTAGGATTCTTTACAATATACCTTTTTCATTAAATTATCCTAAATTGTAATTTCTATTAAAATATTCTTCAAGTTTAGGAAAAACTCTTTTATGACAGGAAATAATGTTAAAGTCTTTACGCCATTGTTTAAATGATTTAAATCAACAATATATTGCCAAAGATGTTCAACAAGTTCACAGAAGTTCATCTCATCTGCTGCAAGAAATACTTCAGTATAGTTATTTTCCATATTATAAATTGCATCAAATGCAATTGTTCCAGTATAAATATATTTGAATAAAAAAAAAAATTATTTTAGAAAGTTAAAATTGTTATTCGTGTAAAAATTTCTCAAATTTCTCTTACTTTAATATGATCCAAAATACAATCCCGGTTACGTTTGGCTTTTTGTAAATAAAAAAATTTTTAACCCAGTCTGAAGAAAATGTTAAGCGAAAATAAGTTGATCTAGCACGTAAAATGACAGAATAAGCTTCAAAAACTTCCATTTTGGAACCTTCTCCAATTTGTATTTTTATATTATAATCGTCAGGTCCGATTGCTAATGTCATTTAAAAGTGTATCAGTTAAAGTTTGATAATCCATTTCACGATGTATAATTTATATCACGTGTCTAGGCGATACGCGTTTAATTCTGGTCAATACTTTTAAAAGTTGGCCAATAATTTGGACCAGTTGATGTTCTGACAAATGACAATAATACGATAATATGATAACTGCATTCTTTTATTACTACCTAAAAATGAGTCGTCTATTCTTGTTTACATCTCTAGTAAACCTATTGCAAAGTTTTTTTTCCTAATTATTCTTTGAATTTAAAATTTGATTATGATCAACCAAGATCCATAAAAAAAAAACTCGACTATAGCATAATTAAACAATAATATGCAATAAATACGCAAGTACAAGGACTATTCCACGAACTAAATTAATGTATTCAAAATATCTGGACATCAATAAGTATTTAAAGAGATCTTGCGAAATAATCAAGTTTCCAATTCTATAAACATGCTGCACAATGATTTGCCGTAAAATTTTTGGAGCCGATTTCAATTCTGACCATTGATTCGAATAGGAAAGTATATTACAACGATTTAATTGTACATGCCAAATATTTTGACCTTAAGAGTGAAAGAGATACTTATTATTTAGACGTTTTCAACGAGAAAAAATTTTTCTTGGCTTTTATATATTCTTGATTCACTATAAAGATATTTACAAATGTATTAGTATCAGAAGATTCGGATGTACTAGAACTAGAGTCTTTATCAATTAATAGGATGTTCAAACTTCAAACCATATTATTATAAAAAAATTGGATATAATGAATAACATGTATACTTTATTCACAAATTATAGGTCAAATAGGGATAATACATAATAATATCAAAAAGAAAATATAAGATTCTTGAAAGATAAATTGTTTATATGAATACATAATAACGAAGCTATAAAAAAAAAA
>QKYT01000461.1:5550-21110 GCA_003550305.1 Glomus cerebriforme | reverse complement strand
ATATTTTTATGCATATGCATTTCTTTATATTACCAAATGATGGGCAAAGAACTCTGTTATCGTATATTATATTCTTTTATAAATCGAAAATTCGAAATTATGTGCTATTGCTATAAAAGTACCATAGAATTTACAAGACGTACAGTAAATCCATCGTGAGATCCAATAAATAAAAACTGAATTCATACAAAGAATTTGATATTCAAGTTAACGCTTCTTGAACCGTTTTTTTTTTTTAATAATTTGAAATTCGGTTGACCTAAAATTATGTTCAAAAATCAAATTCTAATTAATTTTTATGATAAAATCATTGAAAAATTCTTACTTTAATACACATTGTTATGGGCCATCTTTAAAGTGTTGAATAATTCTTTAAAAGTTTGTAGAATCAAAATTTCTAGATTTTAAACAAGTCCCATTTAAGCACGTCTCCCAAAAACCCAGATCATTATGAATAAACGCGACAAAAAGTTTTTTTTGAAGTCTCAGGAAAAAATTGTTTTCAAAATTTGTTTTTGTATTTATTTTTATTTGACTTATTATTTTTGGCTTTAAAAAAACATAAATACCATTGATAAAAATTAAAAATAATTTTCTTATAGCGCAGTATTGTATATATTTGTTTTTCTTATTTCTCTCCGACAAAAATATCATAAATTTTGATAATTAAAGCAATTAAAAAGCTTCAGTTATTATAATACTGTATATTAAATATGTTTTTAAAATAATCACTGATCACTTTTATAACTCTAATTTATGAAATTATTTTGATCCAATTTTGAAATATGGAATAAAAGGGGGGATTTTGCATAAAGTAAACATCAGGAAGGCTCATCACTGAAGATGATGGTTCTAATCTGTGCACATCTGAAAGGGTAAGAGGCGGAGTATACATTAAAAACATGATGAAAAAAATGACTACCTGATCCTCCGGTGTACATGGCCGTTCCAGGCCAACCCGATCTCCTTTCACTATGTTTTTTGTCGAAACTTTCTGAACAACTTCTGTGAATTTTTCAGCAATTTATTGATGAATTGTTACTGCCGCATTTGTATGATTTTGCAACTGTCGAACCTGCAAGGTCATTGATTATTAGCATACTGTAATCTTAAGATTTTATATAGAAGTGGCGAAAAAAAAATTACCGTCAAATATTCAATATCAGCCAGCACACTTCTTGTTCGCTTTGTAATTCAGCTATCTTTTATCTTGCCGGCTTAGCTTATCGCTCAGATAAAACACAAGTAAAGGACAGTTAAATTGCAGGAATCTGTGGCGAACAAGTAGTTCAACACCCGTAGTCCCTTGGATGTGCCATAGATTTGACTGCGAATAAATAATTCAATATCCGCCTTACAAATAAATAGTCCCTTGATCGTGCCACGGAAGCGTACATTTATATTCTCATTTTTATACAGTCGTCTGCCTTCTGTCTTACATTTACGTTAACATGAATATTATTGCTATAATTCCTAAGATTTTTCTTCGTGTAGTCAATTATTTTCTTTTTGTCATCTGCAGTGATCCAATTTGCGAATACATCTAGATTCCAGAGTCCACTTTTCGATGAGGTAGAATGCAAGTAGTCATTCATACTTTGCCAATACGAAAAAATTTTCTTGAAAAATATCCCTGTTTAAAGGAAAAAAAAAAAAAGAGGAACTTAGAGTCTTTTTATAGTATCAATTCACATGGAGATCTTTATATGACGTCATGATTACATCAGGTTTATGATTTTATGATCGCCATGTTAGACATGCTCTAAAATTAATATAGAACGAATAATTATGGGCTAACTTCTAAGGGTTACTCTCAATGAACTTAAACATCAAATATAAGAGTTAAATGAAGTGAGTAATCCTATATGGATTTTTAATTTTAATTTTTAATATAAGAAATAAAATTCAATTTTAAATTTTTTGTCTCAGCTTAAAATATTTTCTAATTTTCAGTAAGCTTTAATCACTCAACATCCTATTACAAAATATTGTAAAAGAGAAGATTTAACCCATTATATGACCAATTATTTCTTTGATTTAAATTAGAATCACAAGCTTTATATATTAAATACTATTATATTTGGATTTGATATAATGCATTATTCAAATATTATTCACAAAGATTATCATGGTGGAAATATTTTATTGAATACATTTGAGTGATTTCGGAATAAATAAACTGCATTTGATAATGATGAAAATGAGATTTATAGAATTATTCCATATGTTGTTCCAGAAGTTTTTCAGATAAAAGTATATTAAAGCTTCAGATATTATAGTTTTGGTACGTTTATGTGGGAATTAATGACAGATAGAAGGCCTTTTTGAGACAAAAATCATGATACAGATCTTATTATTGAAATATATGTGATGGTCTTCGTCCTCCAATTGATGTGGCGTGACAGAAATTAAAAAATAACTAAGCCTAAATAAAACTATTCGGGATATTCATAGAAGATAAGAATTTAAACATAGTCAACTTTGACTTCTTTTTCTTTCGATGTTTCTTTTAAAAATCAAAAACTTTTTCAAAATGTCTGATTTTATTAAGATACTAAAATGTTCCATAATTTCTTTAAGAAAAATGGTACAACGTTTCTTTATGATCATATTATAACCTGATCAAAGATAAATAGGAAACGAGTATAATAAATTTGTAATTCTAATTGAATAATTTCTAATAAATCAAATTATTTAAAATGGTGGATGTAAATGTTAGTAAAATAATCATTTGTAATTTTGAATTCATCACAAATTTCAAAAAAAAACAAAAAATTTCAAATATTTATTATAGACCTTTCCTTTTTTAGATAACAGATAATTCCAGCCGAAATCTGTAGCACAGCCCCCGTAAATATTTATTTTTTTGTACGAACATTATCTATAAAAAAGGTAAACCACAAAGTGTATATAGATCACTGTTATTTTCTATTTTTCGAATATCGAATTCTAGAAAATTTTTAATGTACAAAAATATTTTATAGAATTCTCTTCAAGAATGCGATAATAAAGAATTACTCTTGAGAATGTTACTACCAAATTTCTTTTTCTTTTGTGTAATAGCAAATCCATAAATAAAAAATCGTTCAAAATATTCTATAAATGGTTAATTATTTTTTTTTTTTATGCTGATAAATATAAATATCAACGATTTTTCCAAAATTATAGTAATTATGGATCAATCAATTGACTTATCGAATAATAAATCTCCATCACGGAAAAAGATTACACGGAAACATAAATGTAATAGATGCAATAGAATAAGAATAATTATAAATGAAACTCTTCAGATTTGTTATCTATGCGATAAAATAAAAACATCACAAGTGAGGATATGTAATAAATGCAATAAAATAAAAAAAATTATAAATGAAACTCTTCAGATTTGTTATCTATGCGATAAAGTAACAAGTGGAAATAAAGTTATTGATGATTTTATAAAGAGCACACAAAAAAAAAAAATTTTTAATATGAGATTAGAATTTGTTCCTTATGATAGGTTCGTAAATGTAAAATTTGTTGCTGAAGGAGGATTTAGTAAAATTTATAAAGCCATCTGGATTGATGGTCCAACTAATTGGAATTCTTATGACACATGGAATAATTATTTTAATCGTTACGGTAAAACGACAGTTGCTCTCAAGGAACTGAATAATTCTGCAAACATCAAATCTAAAGATTTAAATGAGGTAATTCTATATTATCATAATTTTTTGATTAAAAATTTTAACGTAATTAATTTGATTCTAAAATTTTGTTTCAGCTCAAGATATTTCATAAACTTGGAAAATCGTTTTACACTCATGAATATTACGGAATAACTCAACATCCTATTACCAAAAATTATATGATAATTACAGATTATTATGATGGAGACTTAACACATTATATATCCAATAATTTCTTCGATGATTATTGGAATCGTAAGCTTTATCTATTAAATACCACTATAATCGGACTTGAAGAAATGCATAATTTAAATATTATCCACAAAGATTACCATAGTGGAAATATTTTTATTGATGGTTCAATGACAAGAACAGGTGATTTTGGCATAAGCAAATCTGCAATAGACAATGATGAAAATGAGATTTATGGAATTATTCCATACGTTGCTCCAGAGGTATTCCAAGGACAAAAATATACTAGACCTCAGATATATATGGTTTTGGTATGATTATGTGGGAATTAATGACAGGTAGAAGACCTTTTTGGGACAAAAACCATGATACAGATCTTATTATTGAAATATGTGATGGTCTTCGCCCTCCAATTGTTACAAATGCACCTGAAGGTTATATTGAATTAATGAAAGAATGTTGGCATTTTGATCCAAATAAAAGACCAACAGCTAGTGAATTAAAAGAAAAAATTATGGATATGATAATTGAAGCTAAAACTACTAATTCAATTAAAATTATAAAATCTCCAGATATTGGACCTATAACAGAAACTAACCCAGGTGCTGTATATAAAAGTAGATCATTGAGCGCAATGATAAAATCTGCGCAATCTACCAGAAGCTTAAAAATTCAAAGTATTATTATTTTTATTTTATTGATACGTCATTTTTTTTTTCAAAAAAAAAAAAAAAACTAGATAATTGATAATAAGAATTTAATCCGTTTTTTGTTTAATTAGGCTTATATCATCATGATCCAGATAATAAAAAGACTTTTAATGGTAATTACTGTATATTAATTGTTTCATAATTTTTTTTATCATTATATTAATAATTTCATACATATTTTCAAAAAGGTAAAAGGAAGTTTGATGATAATTTGGTTGGAGATATTGGAGATAATGATAAAGGTAAAAAAAAGGGATTTATTTGTAATTAAATGTTAACAAAAAATAATTATAGAACATTGAATAATATTGAATAATTATCTATTTTAGATAAAAGTATTAAAAAAATCAAATTAAACAAAGACAAAGGTAAATTTCATTTTTATTATTATTATTTTTATGATATATATTGTAACGAAATTGAAATTTATCTTTAGATTATTTGACACGAGAACTTGAATTCGATATTAACAATAATATTAGTTCTAGTAATGGTAAGTTATGATTTTAATAATTTAATTAAATTACAATTAAGTTCATAATAAACTAATTAGTTTTTTTATAGTTTATAATACCAAAGAAATTGAGTTTGATATTTGAAGATGATTTTGGTTACCGAAATTTAAAGAATTTGAAGACAAAATACTGTAGCTAACATTAATTAGATTGATCGGTAACATCGCAATATACTGTGTATCAAATGGAAATTTCAGCTATACAGATAATTTTGCTTTTATTAATACTTTATGATTGGTTGAAAATTGAAATCAAAAGTTTGTTCATTAAAATAATTAACCTCGGCTCTTAATACTAATTGAACGAACTAAAATTTAAAAAGTTCATAATATGATAATTATTAATAGTTATTCGACTCAAAGTTATCATTTGTTGTTTGTACTCATATTAAAAAATTACACCATGAATAAACTATTATACATTTTTTTTTTATTGAAATATTTGTTTATTGTAATGTCCATCACATCTAATTAAATAAACCGGAAAAAAATTTTTATCTGTTGCATGAAACTTTCGATATACCGAAATATCCTATATACTGAAGTTTTTTAAGTCAGAATTGTTGAATTTTGACAAGATTTATATTTGCAGCGTTTAGATAGAAGTTAACTTTAGGTGAATATAATTTTAAAAAGTACATTCTAATTCAAGGGAATTAGTTAGAAAAACTTTTTTCGTTATAAATTTATACTAAGTTATAGCTACTATTTTTAATTACTTTCAACTTGTATCCAGATTGGAAATGATACTTCTTTACTAAGAATTTTTAATGGTCATATTTTTTAAAATGGCTGGTTCAATTAATTTTTTCTAACTAAATTAAAATGACAATTTTCTTAATGTGATTCAATTTAAATGTCAACGAACGATAAATTATACCTAGATGGTAGGATTTATCATAAATTTTGTTGTTAACCGATGATGATTACCATCTGCTATAATTCTTAGCAAAAGCAGATTTGTACATAATTATTGTTGAGTAGATTTACATGCATTAGCATCACTATTCTATTGATTTTCTACTGCAAATATTCAATATTTATCATCTTATATTCATGAAAAAGAAGGCCTATTTAGAATGATTAAGAAATTCCGTTCAAATCGTCAAAAATAACTGTTCTTGCTTATTATAATTAAATAAATAAGCATTGTCCGTCACCGCTTAATTCACTCGAACATAAAATTAGATTTTAGTATAATATTTAAACACCATTACAGAATTATGATAAACTGCGTTGTAGAATTGATTAAAAACTCTTGGAAATTATACTTCATATTTTCTTTACGAATAAAGAAATTATTTCTTTTTGTGGTCTAACATTTGGTGACTTTATATTAATAAATAATAGTTATAGTATATGAGAGAAACTGTCTGTAAAAGAATATGAAATATTTCAGATTATAAGAGACTAATGCTTTAAAATGGCATTTTTTTTTTTATCAGAATGAGGTTTTGCATTATTATTAAAAAAGACATGGTACAATTGGTATTAAAAAAAATGGTCACGTTAATAACTCGATTACTACTCGATTTATAGTCGGATACAAATCGGCGCAACAATCAATTTCTAATTTGAGAAATTGATTTAAAATAATTTTCTTCACTCTCTTATTTTTTTATTTCTTAACAACAATTATAATGACCGAGAATAAATTTTTACTCGAAATTTTGGATGATGATGAATATTATGATATTACAATTGAAGTTGGTAATGACCCATATGTTAAAGTATTTCGTGCTCATATGGTCATTTTAAGTTACCTTATTTGCGAAGAATTTTATCAACTAATAAAAAGAAAAATGATGGAATTTTAACACATATTAAATTACCAAATATTTTACCTGAAATTTTTCAAATAATTTTAAGGTATAAAAGAATTTATTTAATTATATTATAAAATTATTTATTTATGTATTATTTTAATTTTGATAAACGTTTATATTTTATTTTAGGTATGTACAGTATATATATGATGGAAGACTTTCTTTGACCGAATATAATACTTCTGATATTATTAAAATCTTGATTACTGTTAGTAACCTAAGTCTTCAAGAGTTAATTCCACATTTACAACCATTTTTAATCAAAAATAAAACAAACTGGTTGGAACAAAATTTTAATCTGATATATCAAACGAGCTTTGAAAATGATTCTTTCTTGGAACTTCAAAAATTTTGTACAGAATTAATATCTAATTCACCTGATTTTACTTCAATTTCAGAAAAATGTTTGATCTCTCTTATTCGACACGATAATCTTCAAATGAGTGAAGTTCAAGTTTGGGATCATGTACTTAAATGGGGTATTGCTCAAAATCCTGAACTTTCTTCAGATCCTTCAAGTTATTCAAATGATGATTTTAATACTTTAAAGAATACTTTGCAGCAATGTATTCCTTTTGTAAAATTTATGGAATTTACTGCCAAAGAATTTTTGAACAAAGTGTATCCGTATAAAAAGGTTATGTCAGAAAAATTACAGGAGAATTTAATCAAAAGTTTGATTATAAACCAAGTAAGGAGTCAGAACCACAGACAATCAAAGAAATTAAAAGTATTGATTCAAAAATTATTACAAATCAACATGCCGAATTAATCTCAAAATGGGTTGATAAACTAGAAATTACAGATAAAATTAAAAATTCATACGAATTCAAATTAATTTTTCGTGGATGTCGTGATGGATTTACAAGAAAAGAATTCCATGAAGTCTGTAATAATCAATCTCATACTGTATCAACTATTAAAGTGAAAAGTAGTAGCGAGATTCTTGGAGGATATAATCCAATTTCATGGAAATCTACTAGTAATTATGGCATTACTAATCATAGTTTTATATTTTCTTTTAAGAAAGATAAAGATATTGAAAATCATATTTTAAGTCGAATAATAGATAAAGATCATGCTATAAGTTTTTCTTACTTATATGTTCTATCATTTGGTATTGGAGATTTTATAATATACGGTAGAACTGGAGATTTTCAAGAAAATACTAGTTATTGTAATGGTGCAATATCTTATGAAAAACGTATTGAAGAAGCTGAAGGTAAATTTTCAATAGAAATATTTCAAATTAATGTTTAATTATAAAAATATTGAATAAAATTACTTATTTATTATTAAAAATTATTAATAAAAATATGCGTTTGTGACCAAATAATTTTTAATTTTACTTTAAGTTGTTAGTTATACTAGTATTATACTAAATTTATAAACATTGCAAAGTTGTGCCAAAGTTCCAACTTTACAAATTAACAACTTTTCTTAAACCTTTATAGTAAATTAATAATTATAACAATTTATGGCGGAGAAAGTTGTTTTTATTGTTTTTATTCTAATTTATCTATAAAAATCTTTCTATTATTATTCATATCATCAATATCCAATATATTTTCACTATTTTCAATTTTCCTACATGCTAAATTTAATTGATCAGTTTGTATTTTATCTTTAATAACAGTACAAAATGCAACTCATGTCTCATTAAAGCAAAATTGCTAAAAGTAATAATCATTTGTAATGCATATTATGTATTAATTTAAATTTGATTCTTCGTGATAATTTGTTTATATTGATCAACAATTGAATCAAAGTTATGAGCATGAGAGAAAGGACGATGATGATGGAAAGTAGCTACTATATCAGTATATTGATTGTTGTCAAAAAAAAATATTTGCTGTGGCATTTTCTCCCGCAAAATTGAATTTAACTTAGCATGGAATCAAGAGAAAGACTTTACTTTCTAAAAAAAAAACAAAATATCAAAAAACAATTTAACTTTCTATCTTTCTATTAATTTTTTCGCTACATGATCTAAATAAATAATAAATTGCCTGTGTAAAATTAAAATATTATTGTACAAATTTCAAATTCTTTCCCATAAATTCCTTTTCTCTCTTTAGTTTTTTATTTCGCTTCAAACAAATAAAAAAAATAAAATTTCTTATTATTCTTTATAATGTTGGATGACTTTATCAATATTCAAATGAACTCTATGAAATTCCTATTAAATTGGAAATATCTGAAGTTTTTAATAAAAGATAACAGTTATTAGTTCTTTAGTTTGAAGTTATTGTTTACTTGTCCATTCTATTTTAATTACTGTATCTATCTAATTATTAATTAAAGATTGCAAAGGTTTATAAATGGATTATCTGTTTTTTTTTTATTTTCAGCTGCTTGTCAACCAATTGGCATTTTGTAAAATGATAAATAAACAAATAAATATTAATTAAATTTAAAATAAAAAACAAGAAATATTAGTTACATTTCGTCAAAAAAAAAAATAAAAAAAAAGTTTTAAAGTTTATTAACTTCGAAACTTACTAAAGGCCAACCCGAAGTCTTCAGCCGAAACTATTGCGAAATCCTGATTCTTTTTTAATTATTTCTAATATACAGTAAAAATATAAAATTTGTTTTTTATAACCAAAAAAATTAGATATTAAACTCAAGTTCTTTGGCAGTATAATCTATTATTATAAATAAACAAATTAGTTTGTGAATTTAATTATACTATTACTAAATATGTTTATTACTTACAATAATTGTTAGTGTTACTAGAATAAGGATACTTGTCAATATCAAATTCAAGTTCTCATGACAAATAATCTAAAAATAAATTTGAATACATCATGATATATTATTATTTATAAATCAATTACTATTATCATTATCTCCAATTTCTCGTATTCAATAAGTAATGTCATGAAATATTTGATATAATTACCATAAAAGATTTTCCATAATTTGGATCATAATATGGACCTAGTTAGTATAATTTTACCTTCCTATATATTTTTTCTTTTTACAAAATAAAGTGGAAAGAAAATACAATAATCAAGAATAATAATATCGTACTGCAATATTTGCCACGTAATTTGATTTTCTTACACTTATTTATCTAATAAAATGTAAAGAAATATTGTATTTTTCATTTGTCATTTTGACCCCTTGTTTCACTAATCATTTAGTCATAGTAATTCATCTTTTTTTATAATTACTCTGTTTTTTTTTCGCATAATTTTTTACTGATAAATTAGATATCTGTATCATTTGCTATATTTCGTCATAACAAACCACCAGTCAAGTGTTTATCAAAAGTCTATTTTAATCACGGTGTACTTAGAAAGGTATATATACCCTCAAAAGCTCTTTCGAGTTTCTCACAACTTCTTTTAAAACCAATACTTTTTATGTCACATATTATAGTAGATTATAAAAAGTGGTCTTCAAATCTCGAAGAGTCATTTTTAAACTTTGGTTGGTCTCCTGAATCTAAAAAACATTGATAGGAAGAGATTTTCTATAAACTTTATTGAAAGTGTGCTACTTTCATATATTAATAGGGATCCCTCAACCCAACGTCGTGAAAGTAATATTGATCATCCTAGTCGAGCAGCTATCCAACAAAAAATCAGTAATAACAAAGTTCTTTGCGTGATTATATTACAAACAACTGATCCCTGGCTTATCATAACTTATTTTGAAGGTTGATCAACAAAGATATTGGGATAAAAATTTATATTGATACTAAATCTGAGCATAATTGGAAGATGACAGATACGCAAGTAGGTTTCATTGTCATGAACCAATTAAACTAGTTGAAGTCAATCTTGTAAATTTTCTTTTTTTCATATTTGTTTTTTTGTTTACTTATTTTGCGCCCAATTATAAATATTTTAGCTTACAAAAAAAACACCTTTGCCGGAACAAGAATGGATTGTTCAACCCACATTTAATGACATTAACAACCTTACAGAATGGTAAGTTTGTTATTTTGAACTTTATATAGTATGTATTTAAACCATTATGTAAGATTCAATGCATAACAATCTATTTCATGATTTAAGGCCTATCATATTTTTCAGAAATATAATGTTCGTATACTTCCAAGATACCGATAATTTGTCAGTCTATTTTGTAGATGCAGATTCTGGTGTTGAAGTTTATTGCATAGATATTATGGATTATATTCTTATATCTTACGATATTAATGACAAAATAACAGCATTTCACGTAGAAGGGATATCAAGAGTATTATCTTGCCATACATTCGATTTAAGTGAGCTATTTAATGAAAATCCACCTAATCCAGTTTATAATGAAGTTTCTGACATTTTGAAGGTCAATCTTGTTTATTCTACCTTACCTACAAGATTCCAGAAAACTGAGATGAAAGATATTGAAGTTGGAATAGATGATGTGGGAAATATTATTTGTTTATTATTTCATAATGCCAATAATAGAATAGCAGAGGAATTATCACCAGAAGAGAGGAAAAAGCATGAAAAAAAATTAAAGGAAGAATCTGAGAGACTTAATAATTGGTCTAAATCAATTATTCGTAAATATAGGTAAATTTGTATCATATATTTTCAAATTTACAGTATATTTTATTTTTTCCTATATATATATAATATATATATAATTAAATATATATAGCATTTTATTTCTTAAAATTACGATTTAATGATTTTTAGTTTGCATTTTTTATGAGACTAGTAATATTTGTTGCTTTATGCTTGAATTTAATTCTTATAATAAATTAACCTGAGATGCTACATATTTTAAATATTTAAATATTTATAAATTCCAATGTTGCATTGGCTTTAATAATTTTTAGTTGATAAAGCAATAATAACTGAATGTAAAAAAATAGTTGATAAAGGTGGTAAAGAAGAAATAATCAATAGTCACTCAGATAAATGAATTACTGAATTACTAGGCTGATTTCAGAATGCTCATTTATGCTTACTCAGACACATATACCAGATTTCATCAAGATTCACAAAAAATCCTGACAAATAGAAATATATTTGGACATATATGTGTGTAAGCAGACCCATAACTTAATCTAAAAAAGCCTTCATTGTTAAACAATAACCCACCTTTTGTCAAAATTAATTCCCATCTCCTTGTTTGTTTAAATAAAGAAAAATTTATGCCCATCTCCTTGTTTAATAAAGTGTAAAAAAAAATTATAAAAGAATAAAAAAAAATAGTTGATCAAATGTTTCATAAGGATAAAAAAAATTATTTTAAAGGAGGATAAAAGATTGTATATTTCGAGTAACAAATCAAAATTGAATTGACTATTTTAGGGTTGAGAACCCAAAACTTTAATGGTGTGTTGATTGCCAAATGAAAATAAAAATAAATTTTAGTTTCTCATTAATCAAAATTTTTCTTAAATTTATCGTATTGTATTCCACGCAGTAATGCAATTAATGCATTTGCCAGAAAATATTCTTATGTGATAAATGTTATATTTTAGTAAACTTGATTACATTTAAATTATTCCAATTTTTATTTTTTTTTTGTAGAAGCTAATTTTTTTTTAATTTCTACTATTACAGAATCTTGTCAATCTTCTGCATGTTAGTCCTTGTGAAACTGATTGGTTCATTCAGAATTATAATATATAAGGTTTAGAATATAAACTGAATTCCATTTTTTAAAAAGTTTTTCCACTAGTAAGTATATTTGTCGCAGTGATTTTCTTCAACAAGAAAATTTTGGCGGGTATGGACCGCCTAAAAGCGGAGAATGATACGTTGATTTTTGTTAATAAAGAATCAATGATGATTTTTAATTATAATATTAATATGCAATAAAAAAATGTTTAATATTTATTAAATTTATTATGTTTACAATTGAAATATTACAGTATTTGATAAACAATTTATTATATGTTTCTTGCAGGAAATGATAAAATTCGCTGTAAAAAAGTGGGCTGAGTTTATTTCAGATCCTATTTCCTTTGGAATGGATCAATAAAGCTTTAAGGATGCTGATTTGCCTATGGCGAATGATAAGCTATCATTGACGTTATGACTGAAGCTTAAGAAACATATTCTGATTGGACTGTTACTTTTCATGAAGGTAAGGCTAATGTAAGGCTTTTGTCAGTGAGTAGAACTACATTAGGTACTAACATATACCAGCATTCTTTTGAAAAGGTTCACAGTCATAATCAAATTCATCTATATATCAATGAATGTATATCATCACTATCATCCATATATAGATTAAATAAATGAACATTTAAGTGTTCTTATGTTTTCCTGTTGATCTCCTTAGCATTATCACACTCTTCAGAAATCTTAAATGGAAAATTCATTTTTAGTAATTTATCTTCAAATTTAAACTTCCAAACATATCCATCTATAATTTCAAATATGTATGTGGTTGTAGTTTAAATGAATTTTGATAAACTTTCAGTTTGATTATCTTTTGGTAGTTGGTTATTCTTTTCCAAAAAGTCTAAACATTCTTTCCGACAATGTTCCTTGATGACATTAATCAATAAAGGAAGTAATACACTATATCAATTTTCTGCACTTTTATTTTCCCTGAAGTTTCAATTTCTTTGGTTTGTTGCTGAATTTCAGATAGTTCAGTTTGCTGTATTTCTTGTTTTTCTACATCAATTTCAGTAAATATATCTAAATAAAGAAATATAAAAAATTAGTCTTTGTCATTTTAATTATTTCCTGATAAATGTAGGGCAATAGTAGATTTAATTTTTTTTTTCTACTTTTTATTAATGAAGTGCGAATAATATAACATTATTTGTGTTCATAATTTAATTGAATAAATCATAATTTTATTCTTAATTTTTAGACAAACTTTACATTGTCGGAAATTCTGATATCATGTGACTTTAAGTGCAAATAATGAATAATGAATAATGAATAATTATAATTAATATAATATATAATACATTCGAATAATTTTAAACAAATAATTTATTACCTTAATCTTCTCCTCATTATCAAACATTATTGTGCTTTTTTCAGTAAGATTCAATTCATAAATGTAATTATTTGAAAATAATAAGTAAATTTTATTATATTTTGATATACTAATGAAATCAAAATCTTTAGTTTTATTTTATCTAGTAAATCTTTTACATATCCATTTATTATTTGGAATAAATTCTAAATAATTATAATAGTTTCTTATTATCAAAAATGCACGTGATTTTATGCCAACATGATTATCTTTGATATGATGATGATAGTCTGGTTCATATCCTCAAAACTGATAAATGAATTATTTATTAGACTATAAGTAACAAGATACATTCCTTATGGTGATACTTCTACCAAGTAATAGGTTTATCATTATGTGATGGTTTATAATTAATATCATTTTCTATGTTATCGGTTGCAATTTTTTCGATATCAATTTTATCAATATTAACAGAAATTTCACTTGATTGACTCATTTGATAGTCAAAACTAGGTAATTTTTTTTATCCCTATTGAGAATAGTTGATCATCCAGGATAAAATTAATCATGTGAATAAGACGCAGTTACAGCAATTCTAAAATGGTAATTTGCAATAGGTTTATATGCAACGAGCCACTTTTCATTGTACTTACTGTAACTTTTGTAAAGAAATTTTTTTTAAATCAGATCCGGTCAATAGGATTCTCAATCCTATTGTGAACAAAGTATACAATTATACCTTTTTTGAACTTCTTGCTGGGACCTGCCTAAGAAGATATTATGGGATTTAGCAAAACAAACTGACAAGAAAGAGATAATTTTATTAATGGAAAATGGAGAAACAAAATATTTAAAGCAGAAAAAAAGATGATGCAGTAGTCATATTAGACCTTTTGAACAGTAAATACAAAAGAATCTAAGGATAACACAAATATACAATCTGTATGATAACAAGAAGCAACAATTAAAATTAAATAAATGAGTGAATAAAGAATTGATGGAAACTAAAGAGATCATTGAAAATGAAAATTTCAATAAGAAGGAATGAGGAAGCCAAAAACAAAAATACACAGGGAAAAATGGAAAGAACAAGAACCGTTTGAGGAAAAGTATATAAATGAAGAAAATTATATGATGGAAAATAAATAAGTGCCAGGACTATAGGAGATTACTTATGAAACGTGGAAAAAGTGAGAATTATTGAGAAAATAATGGATGCATTAATTGAATAAAATAAAAATAATAAACAGGGAACTGGAGAAGGAGGACAGCATATAAGTTAGAAATAAAAAGAAATAATGATGTAAATTAGAAAAGGATAATTAAGAAATGCAAGAGGAAAAATTAGTAAATGGATCAGAGATTGCTAATAGAATCAGATAAAACAATAAACAATTGAGAATAATTAGTAAAATTAATTTAGATTTGTTAATAAAGAATATGTTGATTATTAGAGACATTTTTAAATTAAACTGAATTATTTTAATTATTTTTATTATTAACATAATATAATAAAGGAAGATTGGTGTTACAGTAAAAAAAAATAAAATAATTATGCATGTATAACATGATCTTCCAAAACAATTTCCTTTTTCTAAAAAAAATCTCTTTTTTGGCGATTTGTATCACCTAAATGACCTGTCATTATTATATATATATATACTCTTATATATATACATATATATATACATCAAAGGTAAAGGCAAATGTAGCTGTTGATGTTAATGTATATGTGTAT
>QKYT01000460.1:86222-97138 GCA_003550305.1 Glomus cerebriforme | reverse complement strand
TATAGTCACGTAAATATACGGAGTATTTTACCTGTAGTACTCCGTAATTATTATAGTCACGTAAATATATGGAGTATTTTGACTGTAATACTCCGTAATCCATTACAGTTATGTAAACCTACGGAGTATTTCATCAATAGTACTTCGTAAATATTACGTTACTGTAGACATACGAAGTACTACGATAGAAACATAAATATTACNAAAAATTATGGCATAATACTGCNTAAATATANGGTATTGTTAGACTTTCGGAGTACTTTACATTAAAAATATTCCTGATGAATATGTAGAAAGAGATAATATATAAATGAAAAAACTAAGATAAAATCTATTCTAAAAATTTTATAAAAAGATAGGAAGATAAATGAAAAAATACCAGGTGTTTCAACTTATTAAACGTTGATAATGAGCCTGTTACCTGATGACAAAAAATATTTTGCTAACGAAATAAAATGCAAATTAGGAAATACCTAAAAAAATATAGAATTGAAATAAGCAAATTATACATATCAGCATTTATAAAAAAAAAGTTACAAGTTGAAATAAGTTTGCCCATATCTAATATAAAGTAAGTTATGACAGATTTAGACAAAATTTTAACCTATGATGGTTTTAAAGAACTTGTTGATAATAATTTTTCTATAATGAAAGTTAATCATTATTTGTGCAACCCTTCTGATTTTTATCTACAATTATTTTGTAAAATGCTAACTTTTTATATACTGCTCAACGATTTGATGGTAATCTTGAAGAATATGTCATCACTAAGTTTTCAAGTGGTCTGGCAGCTATCAGTAAACATTATGTCCATTAACTATTCATTAACAAACTCTTTGCAGGTTAGACGTACATAATGGACATTTACAGACCGTCAGTTGAGGGTAATACTGATGGAAATAAATTTTTTTTCTGTATTTGATAATAAACAAATAAAATAATGATTTTTTTTTGCTTACATTAAGAATCAAACCAAATACGTCTTTCTAAGAATATATACTTGCAATCATCTCACAGTCCAACTACTAGACTATTTTAATTTTTTTTTAGTTTATTATAATTCATTTTATAATTATTTAATTAATAAAAAAAAATATAGTTAATAAATTGCTTTTTTCTTTAATTTTCTTTAGTTAAAGTTCTAAAATCATAAAATATACTGTTTTGATTGATTATATTGTTACTGTAATCATTAAAATTATATTTCTAATTAAATTTTATATTGTAAAATTTTAAAATTTCATAATTATCTTAAACTGTTATAAAACAGTATTGTATGATTACTGTTCATAAATAACATCTGATAAATGTATTTGTAAATTAACAGTTATTGGATATATAATTGGACTTTGATCGGACACTTACATCAATTTTGAGTAAAAATGTTGATCATAAATCCACATTATTTGTCGAGTGATAGTCATTGGACTGCTTAGAAGTTTAGTGATGGTTAATGTAAGTAACTTTAGTATTAGTAATCTTTTGTCTGCTTTATAATTAGACTGTATTATAGTTGATTTATAATAAAATATTTAGTTACAGAGTGAGATTGATAATACAACCAAAGGATATCTTGAAGAAATATACAAAAAACCACAAATTAACCTGAAAACATTATTGGAATGTATAGAGCAACAATTTATTACATCTTTATGAATTATTAAACCTATGGTAATCATCATATTTTAATTTGAATGATGGGTCCTTCTTATGCACATGCTTTACAATTATTAACTTTGGTATACCTTGTCGACATTTTTTTTGCTTAATGAGATTTACCAGTAATGTACAATTTACAATGGCCTTAATTAATCATAGATGGTTTAATGATGATAAAGTTTTTGGATAGAGTGAATTGAAAAACAGAACAAGCTATAGTTAGATCTAGGACTAGCATTTAATATAGTCTCTTAACTATCCTAATTGCATCTTAAAGTTTTTCTTTTATGATTTTGTTAAATTTGTTAACCTTTAACAAGCAAAGGTATTTATCATCCTGAAAAAATTTCTTTTAGTAAGTTGTTAGGTTTTTAACTTTCTTGGCTGGACTATTGCTTGAGATTCCATTCTAATTTTTAGAAGCCCTTGTCATTTTCAGTGTGTTTATTATTTTTCTTACCAGATTTAGAGGAGGAGAAGGACAATTTCTTAAAATCCTTATTGTTCTTTGAAGAGGAAAACTTGGTCAGTAGATATTTGAAATCAGATTTTTCCCTCCCAATGTTATCTATATTCTATTTGATGATAAGTTTATAGATCTTAAAGTCAGCTTAGCAGGCATAGTTAAGATCATCTGAGGTTTGAAAGAACCTTATTAATTTCTGTTTGCCTTTGGGATCTTTTACCAGTTTGATTACAGCTAGGTGATAATGAACCATAAATTCCATATCCTGAAAAATAAGATATTTTTCAAAGCCTTCACCAAAGTCAGCTAATATGGCTTAAAAAACTAACTTTTGTTTGCATTATTCTAAAGATCAGTCTGCTAAGAATCATCTAACAAGTGGCTTTTATAAGAGAACTTAAGTGATTATTAATTTTTTCAGTTATTTTTTTCACATCTTATTTATCTGAAATGTTGTATAATATTACATCACTCATGTTTTGTTATAATTTAGGCAGTATTATGAATTCTGTGATGATGTAAGGAGGCCTTTCTTTCTTGCCTTTTTACTGGCTTTAGATTTGGATGCAAATTGCTCTGCTTTCTTGTTAGACTTTGAATTATTCTGTGAAGTATATTCAGGTGGTGAGTTAACTGATACAGGGATTCTTTCTCTATCTCCATATTGTTAGTTTTCTGAAGTAGTATCTCTTGTAAGGTTGATTTATGTTGATCTTTCTGTATTATGATCAGTGTAGTCAACATATTACCATTGGTATTTTCTGTTGATATTGATCCACTGGAAGTTGCCAAAATTAGCTGTGCTAAATTTTGTACCTTTTTCTTTAAGGATGAATTGGATGCCAGTATTTCTATTATCTGAGACTCCACTTCTCCTACTGCAGCAAGTTTGCTTTGAGTTCATTGATGGTAATTTTATATCTAGTTATTTACTTTAAGGTCTTGTCTAAGCTTTGTATGTTGGTGTCTAAAATATCTTTATAAAATTTACTTACTAAACACCTGACAAGGAATAGTATTGCAGCTGAAAGGTGTGTATATTCAAAAAATCCTTTTGTAAAGCACCTGATAGGATTTACTGAACCATCTTTATTTTTCACTTTATGCCAAAGGCATAGGTTTTTTAAAAGTAGTGTGAAGTCTTTAAGAGCTCTGTCACCTATGTATTTGCATTTGATTTGCTGAATATAATCAGTAAAGAGTTTGTCTGAATAGGTGGAAATTGTTACTCCCATATTTAACAAATTATTTATACAAAAATAAATTTTATTAATATAAATTTTATTTACTGTTAATACAAATCATTTGAGGTCACATGAACATACTAATTCTATGTACTATCAAAAATATTATACCATGAAAATAATTTACTAAAATACTATAATTATATATTATTAATAATATCTTCTAATTCAAGCAAATTAATCATTTCTTTTCTTAAAAAATACTTATCCTCAAAAGCTTCTGGAACATTTGGAAGGGTTTTGTGAAATGGCAATAAGTGACCCATTTTAAGAAAGTGAATTTTTTGGATCTTATTAATTTTATGTTCATAAAATCGAACATAATCTATTTGCTACATTATAAATAAGCAAATAAATAATAATGTTATTATTTTATATATTGATATATAAAAAAAAATCAAGGAAATAAAAATGAATACCATATCAATAGAATTATTTCCTGCTTCAATTGATAGTTGTATCCAATCGGAATATCCAATGTTAATGTTATTAAATAAAGTATATTCAATCCAACCCAATCCTTCAAGTTTTAACACATCTTTATATTTTAGTAAATATTCTTCTTGATGACCAATATCATTTGAATTCTATAAATTAATCATATATTAGTTATATAATTTGATAAGAAAAAAATATATAAGTAAAAGACAAAAAATTTAATAGACCTACATCATTTCCTTGTTTAACTATAAATTTCACATAACAATCTTCCGAAAATATTTTTTCAATATTTATTTTCCAAACAATATTATAGTTACCACTTGGAAACATATTATAAAATTTGGGTAAACTTAAATAATCATTTTTAAAAGATAATATCTGTCCTGACAAACTTAAAAATTTAATTATAATTAATATTACTATTTTTAAATTATAATATGGTATTATAAATTATACTTACCTATTTAAATTATTTTTTTGAAATTGATAATCACTATTCAAATTTATAAGATTTGAAATAAAATAAACCCACATTCCTATAAAATAATTCATTAATAAAAATTATTAATAATTATTATTATTAAATTTAAAAAATGATAAATAAATTATCTTACCTCCAAACATATAAGTATTAAATTTATCAACAATTCCAAGTTCAGTAAAATCATTATCAATTTTATAAGATTCACACAAGTATGACCAAAAATCTGAATATTTTTGTAATAAATAAATAAATGAAATATCACTACTTTTATAATAACTATCATAATAATTAAATTCATATAATCTATGTAAATGTTTCAGATCTAATTTTGCTTCTTCATATTTTTTTAATTCAATATAAATTTTACATCTAGTAAAAAGTAATGACTTATCATTTTCAATATTAGGAATATGATTGATCTTTATAATAACACTATTGTAATCCGAATTTTGATTCTTTAAATATTTTAAATAATAGAGTTGCATTTTTGTTAAATCATTTTTAGGATCTAATTCATCAATACATTTTTCAAAAGTAACGATAGAATTATTAATATCTTCCATTGCGTAATATGTTAATCCAATATAATAATATGCTAAACTATTTGAAAGATCCAAATCTATAACTTTATTAAGATCTGATAAAGCTTTATTATATTCTCGAAGAATATAATATGTAATAGCTCTTTTGATTAAATTATGAATATTTTCTGGATCTATATCATTTGCTTTTGTAAAATATAATATAGCTTCATTATACTTTCCCATATTACTTAAAATTTCTCCATAATAACATAAAATTAATGAGTCTTCATTATTAATATCAAGTAATTTATCCAACATTTCTAAAGCATTCAAGTATTCTTCTTGTCTTTCGTAAAAATAAGCACAATGTTTAAGACATAAATAATTATTTGGATCATTTTGTAATGCAATTTTAAAATTATTTAAAGCCTCTTGGAAATCAATATTACACATAAAATAACTATTTCCAAGTAATATATGTAATTTGGTATATATTTTTGTATTTTTTGCATTACAATCTCTTGAAAATTCTAAATCACTTATTGCACTATTATAATTTCCTTGTCTAAAATTGATTTCTCCATAAATATACCAAGCGATTGGATTTTTTCTTTTTAATTTAGTAGCTTCATTCAAATATAAATGTGCCTGTTTATAATTATTAAGACATCTATAAGTATAAGCCAAAATACATCTCATAGAATAACTTTTTGGATAATATTTAAGAAATTCTTTACAATAACCTTCAGCTTTTTCATAATTTTTTTCATTCAATTCCTTTATAGCATTTTGATATATTGGATTCTTTCTTGAATTTCCAAATTGAAATATTGAATGAAATGGATTTGATTTATTTGTTTGAATAATTTTCTCCTTTTTAGTTAATGGAAAATCATCAACTTCTGAATTATCTGAATCACTATCATGATTATTTATTGAATCTTTTAATTCAATTGAAGGTATAATATGTCCAGCTTCAACCAATTGTTGATACAAATGTTTATAAATAATATTTTGTGGTAAATATCTGATATCATTATCCTCAATTCCTTCTCGACATAAAGGACATTCAGGTTGTTTTAATTTTTTTAAATTATCAAAAGATAATACATGTTGACATTTTAAAATGCATAATTGGTCTGTTGGTTCTTTACTGATTGGACAAAT
Organism: Glomus cerebriforme; assembly: GCA_003550305.1. NCBI lineage: Eukaryota > Fungi > Glomeromycota > Glomeromycetes > Glomerales > Glomeraceae > Glomus > Glomus cerebriforme. Next base: position 91,153 of record QKYT01000460.1, on the reverse strand, counting down.
CATTTCATTTGCAATAACTCCTAAAAGATTAGATGGTGTATTTTGATCTGAACTCTTTCCTTTTCCTTTTTTAATATTGTTATATAATAAATTAAAATCTTCAAAACATTTATTTTTAACAAATGTTAATAAATTCTTAAATTTTTCTGAAGATTCTTTTAAATTATTTTCATTTAATTTTTGAATATATTGATCAAAATCAAATTGAATCATTGAAAACATCTGATCATCAATATGATTTAAATGAAATAATAATTCAACTGCTTTAAATTGAATGAAACTATTTGGGGCTCTATTAAGTGATTCAATTGCCAAATAATAACAAAGACCATATGTTGATTTTCGAGTAGAATTATGAATAAGATTTTGTGCAAGATCTAATATTCCAAACCATAAAGTATTTGGTAATGCAAGAGGTTCATTTCCAGCAAGATCATTTAAGAAATTTCCAGAATTTTTCAAAATTTTATTAAGTTTATTTGATATTTCATCAAATTTAGATTGAGATTCTAAAATAGAATTATCGATAACATCAATCCATTCTTTTTCTAAATAATTCCAAAAATATTCCATTAATATCATTTCTTGAAATTTTTTACTAATTATCTTTTCAGTACTTCCAGACCAATTAAAAAGATTTTGTTGAATTATCAACATAATTCTCCAATCCACATAATAAGATGCCACAGGATATTTAAAAGTGAAACCTTGACGTAAATGAGTAAGTATTAATAAAATTGTACCAATATCTTTTGGCGTAACTGCAGATGTTGGCAATATAAGCGCAGCCTTAAATAATTCTTTAGATCTTCGTAAAATTTCTTGAAACTTTGTTTCATCATCACGTAAACTATGTAATGTATCCCGTAAATGAATTAATAAAAAATCAACATTATAATTTCGTTTTTTAATGATTTTTTCATCATCAATGTTATCTTGTGATTGGTTAAACTGGTTAAAGCTGTATCCATAATTATTATTAATTCCTTCTTGAATGACTTGTGTTGTTTTTTTATGAATGTCTGCAAATTTTGCTAAAGAATTATAAACTTTATCTCGAAGTTCTTTACTCAAACGCATTGGCTTGAACAAAATTTTTTCTAATACTGCTACCCAAACACGTAAATGTAATTCTAATCTAACCACACTTTGACTTCCATAATAATCAAAAGGTAATGTTGGATCCACAAAAGCAACCAAAGAATTTCGAAGAACTAATTCTGAAAATTGATTAAATGGATTTTCAAAAAGTAACTTTAGAGCAAATAGATATTCTATGTTGGTCAAATCTTTAATAAGTTCTTTTGCTTTTTCATCAGGCGTGATAAATCCATTCTCTTCTAATTTGAGAAGGATATGATTGTTCACGACAGAATTATATTCTGAATTATCAGATGAAAATCTTCCGCTCTATTTATAATGTAAAAAAAAATATTATTTTATCAAAAAAAAAAAGCATTGAATATTCTAAATTATAATTTTAAAAGTTTTATTCACCTGGTTTGAATTTCCTTCCATTTTTTTTATTACTAAAATTTAAAAGTGAAAAAAAAAATCGAAAATGTTTTATTTATAATAAAATAACGTACGGATGTAATAATGTATTTAATTTCCGAGTTATTTAATTATTTATAAAAAATGACGCGCGGACCTAATTTCCGATTTTACTTATTGTTACTTTCAAAATGTTTGTATTGTTTGTCATTTAAATCATTCGTGCATTATCGTATGATTATTTCATATATCAGATATGATTGTAGCATATAGAAAAATGTAGGACAATGAGAATTGCTTCTTGGTATTATACAGGTAAGATCGTCAATTTTTATTGTAGCCTCTAAACTTAAACAAAGTGCTGCACGAAGAGCATTTGCTATGCAGCCTGTACATCACCATCCAATTGATTGACTAATAGAAGTTGCAGATGAAGTAGTATCACGATTAGATTATGCTTGTTTAACCAAAACAAAAGGTCAGTATTACGTTCTGAGTGACACTAATAGATACTGTTGAAATATGTTAATTTTTTTTTCCTATTTAAATAATTTATGAACATTTACTTTGTCTATAATTAAGATTTGTATTTTCAAATATAATTAGGTACTGTACATACATATCAATATCTTTTCAAGTAATTAGATATAATAATGATATTGAAGCAAATGCTCCAAGAACCCATCTTGAAAAAATTATGGAATATAAAAGATTTTATGTTTTTCATTTTGATTTTAATTTGAAAAGCGTTATTTTAAATTGTGATCAGTCGAAAAATTTTAGAAATTTAAAAAGACTCGACAATAATATTTTTAAACATTTCTCCATTCCGACCTGTTCCAATAACTCAAGTAAGATAGTCCAGGAAAATAAATCCGCCGCAGTGTTGGCACTTGGCCGTTTGGCCATTTTGGATGGCCAAAACCGCCAAAAAAATCTTTGGTTGCCAATCCATCCTTAATAAATATTAGTATTTATCACTTGGCCAAATTTGGCCGATCCGTGGATGGCCAAATTGGCCAAAAAAATCTTTGGCCTGGTCAAATGCCAACACTGAAACTGAGAATGACACGAATAGACATATTTTTTAACAAAAAAATAGAATTTCCTTTAGTACGTCTAAAGCAAAGATAGATTATGCATGATCAAAATTCAGTAGTTTTACGTTTAGAGGACTATTAATTGTCAAACATATTACATGATGTATAAAATTTGCAATATGCGAGTATACAATGTACTTAAGTAGTAAGTTTTATTTATTACATTCGAATGTTGTATTTTTAAAACTACTAGGGAACGGAAACCGTTACACAGTCCGAAGTGCATAACGTGCACAATTTTGATTGGATCAATGTCTGAATTCCAGACATCTTTACACTTCGGACTAATTAATCATAATAAATTATATAAATTTATCAATTAAAATTTGTCATTGTGTATTAATAAACGAAATGTAATACTTTGAGTTTTAAAAAAAAATTAGAATAATGGCATATATCCTTCAAGTTATTATGACTATATTTTACATAATGGCGCAGAAACACTAATTTAGACGCAGTATATGCAGGTAGTATTTGTTGTACTAATAGGGTAATTTGCCGCAATACAAAATATCCGGCTATCCTTAATTTTATGATAGTCGTGATAGTCTTTGTAATTCTTGTTATTTTTAAAACAATAACATTTGTCATTCATTTGTCATTCATAGCCAAAAAAACTGTAGATAATTACCTTTTATGGTATAAAAACAGTGTTTAATATCGTTGAAAGTGGTTTTGTTGAAAATCAAATTTACGTATAAGAAACTGAACCGCTTTTGTTAAAAAATGTTTTTTTTTTCAAAAAAAAAAATACTTTTGTTGGTTTTTGTTTTGACAAATATGCTTAATAAGGAAATTTAAAGATAATCGTAAGTTATAAATAATCCCCTTTGATTGCGTGGTTTAAAATTTAAAAAAAAAACAAAAAAAATATAAACGAATATAAACGAAAAGAATTATTCTAAAAAAAACTCTTTATAAAAATGCAAACACAAATACAAAACCCCAGATATTCAACCATTTCAATCATTTCGACCAGAATTACAATTCCTCAAAATGTCGAAATCGGAAAATTAATCGGTTTTAGAGGACATAACCTAAAAAAGATTGGTGGGAAAACCAATACATTCATTTATGTAAATTCCGATACAAATCCTGCACAAATCGAAATTTCACTAAAAAACTTTAGTAATGGGTCCGAAAAGAAAATTACTAAAGCATTGGATAAATTAGACAAGTTAATCAAAAGTCTTGAGACAGAAAGAAACCAAATTCATACAGGAAAAATGGAAGAAAAAGATAGAATTTTAAAAGATGATAATAATCAACAAGCAACATTAAAAATTCAGAAAGAAATTGATTCGGAGAAAAAAGGAAAATATTTTAAACGAGAAATGTCACAGAATTATGTCGCGCGAAAAGTAAGATGTTTCAAAAATTGTATATTGTTTATTTGTCATCACTTTATACTTAATCTTTATTTTTTAATAGATAATTGGCTACGGTACAAGCAGAAATCTAAACTCTAGAAGAAATATTCCATAACGGATATCTTTCATTCTAAACTACGTGAAATTCCATTTTATTATTACATATTATTTTAATTTTATTATCAACTGTGTAATTTTTTTTAATTGAACTACTATAAAAAAAAAATAAAGATTTTATTTTTATAAAATTTATCGTAAATAATATTCTTGTAATTTATATTTTTTTTTTTGAATTCTTCATTAACGCAAAAATAAAAAAAGTAGATCGATTAAATAATCGAAATATGTAAATTTAAAATACGGATTTATTTTCTTTACGCAGTATAAAAACACCAGATATATCAGCACAAAAGAACCTGGTTTTGTACATATATAACGGTCACATGATTGTGTGTAAAAAAATAATGCTTTTATTTACGAATAAGGAAATTTATTCTTATTTTCTTAAACTTCACAAAATGCAAAACTCCAAAAATTCAACCATTTTGACTATTCCAATTCCTCAATATATTGTGATAGGAAGATTAATTGGTCGTAATGGACGTAACTTAAATCCTATTACTAAAATAACTGGTACTTTCATTCATGTTAATACAAATTAAGGTTGGTCTCCGTAAGTAATAATTACGGCATTTCGGATTACAACTTGGGTTGCAACCCTAGTTTCGGATTACGGCTCAAAATTACGAAAATGCCGTATTAAAGTTGTAATACGTAATTAGGCTGTAATACGTAATTAAGTTGTAATACGTAATTAGGCTGTAATACGTAATTAAGTTGTAATACGTAATTAAGTTACAATACGTAATGTATTGTAGATAAATAAACTGCATAGACCAATTTCTGATTGTTTTTCACTGTGCGGCATGTGCGCGCCGCACATGATCAAATTTTGCCGCACAAAAAA
>QKYT01000460.1:56366-84212 GCA_003550305.1 Glomus cerebriforme | reverse complement strand
ACAAACTAAATGTTAAATAAAATCAATAAAATCGATTAAGTCGCAATTACATAATCCGGTATTGCGCAAAATTTATTAAATTACAATGTTACACAGTTACACCCATTTCGAACATTACACCAATTCCGAACATTACACCCATTCCGAACATTACACCCATTTCGAACATTATACCCATTCCGAACATTACACCAATTACAACGATCCGGAAAATTACGTAAATTACTTACAACTTTTTCGACATACGGTTACAACTTTACAACCTGTTACAACTATTACGGAGACCAACACTAATACAAATACTAATCCTTCACAAATTGAAATTCGTATTGATGAGAAAAAAGAAAGTCCACCATTTAAAGATAGAATTAATTTGGCAAGAAATCAATTAAATAATTTAATTAAAAATCTTTCTAAGCAAAAGAATGTAATAAAAGGGAGATTTTCATCCCCGAAAAATCAAACTAATATTCCTTTAATTAACGAATATTTATTAGAAAAATTTCCAAAAAATGTTTCTAGAAAGAAACGTGATAAAAATATGATTGAAAGTATACCAAATCCTTTAGATGGAATGTGTTGGTATGGGGTTGATTGTAAAAGAAAATTTTGTACATTTAAACATCCATCATCTGTTCAATATTTTAATCGTCATTTAATATTAAAATATAAAAAAGAAATTGAATTGAAAAAATATTATAGAAATTTTAAAAATGAATCAAGGCGTTTTTTACATGGTTATAGGAATAGAGAATTAATGAGAAAATATTTGAGATCAGAATAGTTGGAAGGATTGTAAATTTTACTATATTTGTTTCGTTATTTTGTTATAATACTCATTATACTGTATATATGTATAATAATATTTTATTATTATTATTTTCTTTCTTTATTATTATTTTAACTTGTTTTTGGAAGTAACAGTAGGACTATTGGTCTTAGCTCCGGCTACTGATGATGACAGATGGTAGTGGAGGAAAGAAAAATTTTTACGGTTTTAGCTAACAATTGCACTGTATTTTATATAAATAAACGAACATATTTTATATCAAATATTAAATACTATATTTTCCAAATATATATACAAGAGAAATTCATGGTGGTAAAAGTTTAATACTTGATTTGTTTTTAATTGGTTCAGTCATACGCAATAATTTTTTGCTATTGTAGTTGATCAACACAAAAATATCCGATCATATGACTTTTATATTTGTTGCTTTTGTTAATTAAACAAACGGTAGGATATAACGTAACAGAAAGGACGGTAAATCGATAATGACTAAATTCATTGTTAGATTTTTTTTTGTCGCTTTGCTTTTGTTTCTATTTTTTTTTTTTATAATATTGACAAATGCGTTTGTAAGTATAAAAACCCCCTTGATTTTACATCTTTTACTTGTGGTGCGAAAAAAAAAAAAAAAAAAAAAAGTCCTAACCTACTTTTCATACAAAACCTGACATACTCCTGACATTAATAGCTGATAATAAAAAAGAAAGTCCACCATAATAAAAGAAAGGTTCCAGAAAATTAAGAAGATGACAACGATCAATAACGAAGATTTACAAGAAAAATTTTCAAAGGATGTTTTTAGAAAGAAACGTAATAAGAATGTGATCAGAAATTTATCAAATTCAGATGAAATGTGTCAGTACGGAGTTGATTGTAGGAAAAAATTATGTGGATTAAAGCATCCACAATATTTTAATCATCATTTAATGTTAAAATATAAAAAAGAAATTGAATTAGAAAAACATAAAAGAGATTTTAAAAAAGAATCTAGGATATTTATGCATAAATATAGAAATAGGGAATTAATAAAAAATATTTTGAAAGTAAAGGTACAGTAAAGTAAGATATTTATTATATTCATCATTGAGATTACTTTTAACATTTCGTTTCTCTTCATAAATTTTTTTAGTCAAATAAAAATGGGACTTAGAATATATATATCAAGTTTTGATTCTATATAGAGGAAATTATAAATTAGACTAGCCAATATTTTATTATTAATATTTAGGAATATATTTATCATTGTATTTTCATTAAATTTTTAAAATATAAATAAATATAAATTTTATCTTATAATATTGTGTCGTGCTTAGTGTTGCGCAGCCACTAGAGGGAATTCTACATTAATTATTTATTGGATAGAGCGTTTCAATATCGATCGAATCCATTAATTTATTATGTACTAAACTTAGTATATCGATTTATCGATTTATCGATTAATGATTTTAAAATGATTAAATTTGGTAAATATAGTTTAGTAAGAGGCTAGGATCCAGCTAGCTGTATTGATCAATTTAATATAACAGATAATCTGAGATAACATGTATGGTATATTATTGAATAGCAACTTTTACATAAATTTAGAATCTAGTATCTAATGATCTAATTTGCAACACGTAAAAAATATGGATTGTGACCCATACGTACCATTATACTTTATTTTGATCCCATGATTAAAAATAATTAAAAAATGAACAAATAAATCTAGTATATTGCATAATTAATAATAAAAATACATAATAAGTTCTCATGACACATCCTTTGTAAATTTTACAAAAGGTAAAAAAAAAAAAAAATATATAAATACCTTAAATACCTACCATTTTCTTTTAAAATTTTCTTTAAAAAACTAATTGTCCCTTTAAACTCTTTTCTCTTTATAATTTTATTTTTTCTCTATAACCCACTTAAAAATAAACTACGCCTTTAAACTTTTTCTTATCTTTCCTTATACTGCATATGAGGCTTCCTGTATCAGACAAGGAAGGACCAGTCAGATAATCGAGTATCTCTTATCTGGCTGGTTTAATTTCTTTTTAAATTCCTTTAAACTTCCTCTTCTCTTCCTTATACTGTATATGATATCTTCCTCATATCAGGCAAGGAAAGCCGGTCAGATAGTTGAGTATCTCCTAACTGGCTGGTTGGTTTAGATTAGCATTTCCCTCTTTATTTCCTTGTATTCCTTGTATTTAAGTTTATGAAGCAATGTTAAAGATTAAAGAGATCATCGTGATGAGAAGATTTTGCAAGATGATGAAAGAAAAAGAAGAAAGAAATACTACTTCAAGATAAATAACAATTTTAAAGAGATAATCAACCCATTTTGGCATGTTGGATTATAAAAATTAAAGGCTATATTTAAGATTAAAAATTAATGAAAAAAGAAAAGAATATTATGAAGTAACGTTAAAGATTAAAGAGATCATCATGATGGGAAGATTTTGCAATATGATAAAAGAAAACAGGAGAAAGAAATACATAAATATGAGAAGATGCAGAAGGAACAAAGTGAAAATGAAAGAAAAAGGACTTATAACAAGTTAAAGAAATAATAAACAAAAGAGAAAATTTGCTAAAGCTCTGTTGTGAATGATTAAAAGGATAAGAAATGTAACAAATAAGTGGGCTTAAAGAATACTAAAAGAAACAGCTGGTCAATAATAACAGATAAGGAAGAAATCAAAGGAAATAAAAGTCCATTTTCAAGAATGAATGAGAAGAGAACAATTTGAAGAAAAAACATATGAATAATGAAGGAATACAAGAAGAAAAAATCAGAAAATGGAAAAATATAACAAATAGTAAATAGAAAATATTAAATAGGCTTTTTTATTTTTATTTTAATTTACATTATTTATAAATATAGAATTTTTTTATTAAAACTTATTAATTATTTATAAATTTGTTTTTTATTAACAATAAGCACTAAAATCAGTTTTTTAAAAAAGAATATTTTTAATAAAATATCAATTTCGGCCGAATAATTTAATGGATAATCTGTTTGAATTTCTTTTTTGTGAGGCTTCACATAAGAATATCACATTTTAATAGAGATGTTAAATTGCTTACTATCTGTTCTGGTATTTTCTTCTTAGACTTTTTCATCATCTGAATTATAAACTTTGCTTATGTCAACTCATGAAAGAATCCACAAATTATACGGCTGACAAAATTAGAAATAGTATATTTTCCTTTTTGGAATTAATTTTAGTAAAAAAAAAAAAAAAACATTATTCATTACACATTTTGATTATTAAATCATGAGGTATTTTGAATTCTGATTCGCATATTATTAACCAATTATTTCTTCTACTATTAATCTTTTGTGCACTGTCATATCCATGTACTTATGGGATCAATCCTCTTTATTATCTTTTGCATAGCCACACATTAATGCATCAGTTGCCATCTTATTCCAAAATACAATAAAATCAAGCCTATTCTTCTTTGTGATGGTTTTGAATTTATCCAGATAACAGGGTTTACAGTAATATTATAATTTGTTTTAAAATTTTAGATAACTTCATATAGGAAATCTACAAATTGATATTTATCAATTGAAAATTAACAATGATGGTAAATTTTTTTATTAATATTAAATTAAGCTTTGTTTATGCTGACATAATCATTTTAATTTATAATTCTATTTTTTTTAGATCAAAATAATGAATCTAAAGGAATTTAGAAAATAAAATTATCAATTTCTTAATTCATTTAAATTTTTTTTTTCTAAAATTTCTAAAATTATAATTTTAAAATTTGCTTTTTATTGTATCTTTTATATTAAACTCAGAAGTAAAATAAAATTTATTTATTTATTAATTGCCATAAATGGACCATTAAAGTTTGATCAAACTTTTTTTTATAAAAGAAACTAACCAATAATAATCAGATTCGGATTTCAGATTTTTTAACTAACAAAGCACGCTTGAAACGAATTTGAGCTCAAGCTTGTTTAGCGCTTTCATAGTATAAGCTTCAATGATGCTTCAAAAGTATATATACTCTAATTTGAGCACGTTTGTTTAAGCGCGTTTGATTAAAATAGCTCAGTTTCTTTCATCATAAATGTTTTTAATAAATATGGTTATCATAATACAGAATAAATACGTGGACTTAAGTAAAAGTCTAATTGCATTATATATTCGCGTTTAACTATATGTCAAGCTCAATTGTTCAGAAGCTCATTTTATCAAAACTCTTTAGCTTGCTTTAAGCTTAACCTGTATTTGGCTGAACTTAAACTGGATCGGTTGAGCAATTTAACATCCCTAATTTTTAATTTAAAGATAGAGTTCCCTCCTATCATGTTTATTCATTCACAATTCACTCGCTGATCCATCCTAAAGATCGAACTTACAAAAAAAAATATAATTTAAATAAAAAAAAAAAAAGTAAATATCAATTAATAAATTCAAAAAAAGAATCTCACCTATCATTTTTAATCAGTAAATATCATTCAATGTTTTTTTTTAAAAAAAAAACTTGACTTCCCTTTAAACTCTCTCTTTAACCTCCTTATACTGTATATGTGTCGAGTTTTCTCGTAACAGGTAAAGGAAAACCAGTCAGTTAGTCGAGTCTTTCCTAGCTGACTGGTTTGGTTTAGATTAGAATTCCCCTTTTCATTTCCCTGTTTATTGTATATAATTATAATATTGAAAAGATATAATGATGGGAGATTTCAACGAGCAGCAAAAGATAAAGGAAATATGAAGAAAAATATAAAACGACTTTGAGGGAGAGATATATAAATATAAAAATTAAAAGTGTCATTCAAAGTTAAAACAATAGAACAAAAAAAATAGTATAGATGGATAAAGAAATACAATAAATATGAATAATAGAAAAATGAGCTCAAGATAACAGAGGAGATGTAAAAATATGCGGAAAGAAAAAGGTGGAAAATGGACAAATAACAATTTTCTAAGAGGATCTGGTGAAATGATTAAAAGATAACCAAAATTACACAATAATAACAAAGAAAGAAATCAAAAAGGAAACTAAAGAACATTTTCAAGAATGGATAAGAAATAAATGAGGAAGAATGGAAAAAATGGAATGAAGAAAAGACATATATAAACAAAGAAAGGCATACAGACTTAGAAAAAGAGAAGATAGGGACCACTTATGAAATGAGGTAAAAAAGTAGAAATTCAATGAAAGAATTATTAAGGATATTAACGAGCGCAATAATGAACACAAGAAGAAGATGGGTCAAAGTAATACAAATGGAGAATATTAATATAATCAGATAAAACAATAAAAAATATAGGTAGAATAGATTAGAGACGTATTATTTAATAACATTTTTTTGTAATAAATAACTAATAAATTAATAAATACAAAATATCATTTATTAAATGAAAAATTACTAATATCGTTTCGTGACCAGAGCCAGTAATTTTTTCCTTTTAGTACCTCATGATCGGAATTTTAAATAAGAAAAATTTTCACACTTTGTTTACTGTATTTTAAAGTGAGTAATGATTATATTTTTATTATATTAATATTTAATACAATATATTGATTTTCTAACGTTAAATGATTACCTAGGCCTTGTTACTTGTTACTGCACCAATAAATACTTTATAAACAAATGAAAAGTTGACATTTTTATTATTTTCCTTTTAGATAAAAATTTAAAGGCATCGCTCAAAACCACATTCAATAACGTCAATATATAATTAAATTTATTGATGCTTATATTAAAACGAATGTTTTATTGAATTATACTTAAAGACAAAAATTAAAGTTTATATCTTTAACGTTAAAAAAAAAAAATTGTCGACTGGCCTAAATTATGAGCCCATTTTGGCTGATCTTTATAGTGCTTTAAGAAAGGTTGGCCAGCATTAGTCATCCAATGCACGTCACGCAAATCGGCAAAAAATGTATATACTGCGAAGTAAAAAAACCATTGTATTCAAAATCCTTGGTGTAAAAGTTTTAATACATCGGCCATATTTAGGATTTTGTTTTATTTTAATATATAGTAATTTTTGTTATTGTCGTTATTGATTGTCATTGAATAAGGTGATCGACTCGGACACAAATATCCGATCATATGACTTTTATAGTTGAACAATAGCCATTAAATAAATAACGATAAGATATGATGTAACAAAAACGGTAAATGAGGTAATAAGTTTATTGTTTTTGTTAAAAATTTTTTTTTTGATTGTTATTTGTAAAATGCTAATCGTACCAAATATAATGAATTGTCAAATATAAAAACCCTCATTTTACATCTTTTTACATCGTGGTGCCGAAAAAAAAATAATAAAAAAAGTCATTAACCTACTCTTCATATAAATCTGACATTAATAACAATTCATACATATTAATAAGAAAAAAGAAAGTCTGCCATAATAAAAGAGAAATACCTCTAAGCAAAAAATTGAAATAAAAGTAGAAAGTTAAAAAATTCAAAAAGATTACAGAAAATTAAGACGATTACAACAATGAATAACGAAGATTTGTCAGAAAAATTTTCAAAGGATGTTTTCAGAAAGAAACATAATAAGAATATGATTAATCCAGATGGAATGTGTTCGTACGGAGTTGATTGTAGGAAAAAATTACGTAGAAATAAAAAAGAAATTGAATTGGAAAAACGTAAAAGAAATTTTAAAAAGGAATCTAGGATATTTATGCATAAATATAGAAATAGAGAGATATTAAAAAATATTTTGAAGGTAAAGATGCAGTAAAGATACTTATTATATTCATCATTAGATTACTTTTCATTAATATTTTATTATCATTTCATATCTTCTTGTAAATTTTTTAGTCAACAACTTAGAGTATAATTCTATTTAAGTTCTGATTATATATAGAAAAAATATAAATTAGTTATAGACATTTATTATTAATATTCAGGAATATATATATTAAACATTGCATTTTCGATATTTATTGTTTTTAAATTTAGAAATATTTTATAAATAAACATATCTATATCATTATAATAAATATACTGTATTTACCATCGTACAAAAAAAAATTTACCAGATACGATGCGTTTCTTAATTATTGTAAGTGCGAAAAAAAAGATATTAAAATTTACACATTTATATTTTGAATATATTGATCGAAATCAATTTCAATCAATGAAAACATTTGATTATCTATATTTATAAATGGAATAATATTTCGACTGCTTTAAATTGAATGAAACTCCGATTAAGTGATTCAATTACCAAATAATAACAGAAACCATATATGGATTTTCGAGTAGAATTATGGATAAGATTTTGTGCAAGAACTAATATTCCAAACTATAAAGTATCATTTCCAGCAAGATTATTCAGAATTTCTCATAATTTTATTAAGCTTATTTGATACTTCATCAAATTTAGATTGAGATTCTAAAATAGAATTATCGATAACATCAATCCATTCTCTTTCTAAATAACTCTAAAAATATTTCATTAATACCATTTCTTACTAATTATATTTTCAATACTTCCAGACCAATTAAAAAATTTTGTTGAATTATCAACATAATTCTCCAATCCACATAACAAGATGCTACAGGATATTTAAAAGTTAAGCCTTGACATAAATGAGTAAGTATTGATAAATATTGGCAATATAAATGTAGCTTTAAATAATTCTTTAGTTCTTCGTAAAATTTCTCGCAACCCAAGTTTCATCATCACGCAAACTATGTAATGTATCCCGTAAGTGAATTAATTGGAAGTCAACATTATAATTTCGTTTGTTAATAATCATCAACTGAATGTTATCTTGTGGTTGATTAAACTGGTTAAAACCGGATCTATAATTATTATTAATTCCTTGATTTGTGTTGTTTTTTATGAATGTCTGCAAATTTTACAAACTTTATCTCGAAGTTCTTTACTCAAACGCATTGGAGAGATACAAATTTGTTCTAACACTGCTAATCTAGTCACACTTTGTTTTCATAATAATCAAAAGGTGTTGGAACTGCAAAAGCAACCAAAGAATTTCGAAGAACTTCGGATGAAGTGGGTTTCAAAAAGTAACTTAAGAGCAAATAAATATTTTATTTTGTTCAAATTTTTAAGAAGCTTTTTCACTTTTTCATCAGGCGTAATAAATCCATCCTTTTCTAATTTAAGAAGATATAATTATCAGACAGGATAACCGTTTTATTAATGGAAAGTTATACGTCATAGTTTATGAGTTTTAAAAACCGGGAATTGTATATTAGAACATTTTTTCCTCAAGTAGATTATAAAATGTTGATTTACTTTATAGAATATATTATGCTAAAACCTTACGATCTTATAGTTTATTTGAAATGCTTATGATAAAAATTTTTTTGCTTGTGTTTGTGAGTTTGTGATTGTAGCGAAAATTAAATAACGATTTGATACAATTACGCATTTGCATTAAATATTACGAAACAATACGAAGATTACGACATTAAAATAAAAAAAAATTATTACTTTTTAGAAAAAAATAAATACGAAAGTAAGTTCTATTCAAATCTAAATAAATATTTGAAAATAAAATATTATTATATATTAAATGAATTCCACCTTAACTTCATCCCAGTATTGACCTTTTTGATGTTGAGTTTGTAGACTTTTAACACAATGAAGATTATTTTTGATAGTATATTCATCAATAATATCAGAATAATCATCAAATTTTACATCGGAGGGTAATCTCCAAGATAGAACGTTAATTTTATTCCTAGTAACATTTAGAAAATCTTTTAAACCTTTCGAAGAAATAATCCAACCATTTACTTCAAGTGAAGTGATAGATTGAGGAATTTTTTCCAACCAATTATCAATATAAATTGATCCACCATCACTTTGTACGATAAATCTTTCTAATTTATTTAATGATTTAAATAACTTAAATAAAGGCAATAACTGATTGTAACCAATATCCAAGCCAAGAGTGTTCAAATTATTACAATATTTTTGAATATGATGAAATATTGAATTGGAAAGTGATTGATGGGATGTATTTAATATTAATTCGGATAAATTATTTCCAAGATTTTTAATTATTTCAAGAATTTCTTTCGTAGGATATCTTTCAGTATATGAAAAATAATCGCTATTATTAATTTCTAATGAGGTTAATTTAGGGAATTCAACATTTAATAATTCTTTCATAACATTATTTGTAAAATTATAACAATTTCTAAATCTAAGTTCTGTTAGACCTTCACTAAAATCGGAAATACATTTCAATGCATGTTCATCTTTACCAAATGAAACATTATTAAATTGAATTTCTTTCAAAATATTTCTTTGAGATTTAAGCGAAGAAAGAATCTCAGTTATTCCTTTACTAACTTCGTTAATGATCACTCTTTCAATTCCTTGTTGAGCTTTAATTAATTTGCCGATAGTCGAGTTTACAATGCCGACATTATCATTATTCCAATCATCATTTTCGGAAATGATAATATTTTTAATTGATGTTGATGATTGTGCAAGTACTTTTAATATTTCATTATTTGCATTATCATTTGAACAATACAACGTATTTAATCTGTTTAATACAATAGTATGATTGTTTAAAGAAGAGAATGAAATAGATTCACAGCGAGTTCGTCTCTTCAATTCTCTTGAAATATCAATTTTTAAATATTCTAAACGAGGTGAATTATTTAAAAACATTTTTAGCATTTCTTTAGATAAAATAATTGAAAAAACTTGATCTTTTTTCGATGGGGAATTTTTGACATCATCAGTTCTATCAATATTAAACAATACCCAATCTAATACTGCATCATAAATTTTCATAAATGAAACTTGTCGAAGGTATGAAGGATATTGAATAAGAGCTTTCTTATTATTGTTATTTTCAATACGAGTAATAGATTTTGTTTGTTCATCAAAAAAATTAAAATAAATTGATACGAGTTTTCTTGGATTTTTTTTGATTATATTAAATGGATTTTTCCATAATAATGGAATTATATGTTCACACCATACACGATTAATTAATAAACATGAATATAACGTATTATTATCTTTCGAATCTATATGTGAAATTATTTCTCGAATAATATCATTAGGAATATGAAAATTATTTGTTTTCGTGTTCATTTTTTTTTCGTACTAATAAAAAAAAATCTGCAAAAAAAAATAAATAAATAAATAAAAGGATGAAAAAGAGAGAGGAAAAAAAAAGAGATTTTTGTTTTGATGTTGTACTTCCTTCTCGTATTTATATATATTTTTTTTCTGCTTTACAAACAAATATACCATCTCGACCAAAAATAGATCTTAAAAATTAAAAGATTTACCCAAATTTGGAAATAAAAACAATTAAAAAATAGGCATGTGAGATCTTCTAAGCCGGCGCTTTTATAATACACTTTTAAATAAGATCGGCCGATTCAAATTCTAAAAATGGTTGAACCTTGCACAAAATTGTTAAAGTTCAATTAAAAATAGCTAAAAAAAAATAGAACTTAGCCTCAATCTCGCCTCAAGCCACATGTAAATGCTGAATAGTTTGGCATATTATGGAAGTTTATCTATTTTTGAATTTGTTTCAAGTATGAAAATTTTTTTATAATAATTTTTTTTAGAAAAAACCGTCGATTTACGTGCTATGAATGATGTAATGGTATCATAACTTTTGTCGTGTCTTTAATTGGAAATTTTACATTGTTTTCAAAAAGACTCCCGACTATAAATAGATACAAAAATTTAAAAATTTATTACTGCGTACTGCGCCACCACTTACAATCTCAAACTGCGGAGCTAAGGTAAACTTTTTCTCAGCATGTAATGAATATACTCAAGTTGCAACGCATACATTTAGCTTCATAATTTCGTTGCTATCAACGAGCAACTACTGTACATTCCCATATTTTCTAATATGCGACCTGCGTTTTTAATCAACCGCTGATGAGTGAGAAGTTGAAGAAAAATTTTGGAATGTCGGCTACGCTTAAAAATGAATGATAACTTATGACGTTAAATGTCAAAATATCGATGAATTATTTTTATGTACTGTGTTTACATTTATAAAATTTATTTGAATAATATCATATTTATTATATTTATTATCATTGACTATGCTTCAAATTCAAAAAATTCATCTAAACATTTCAAAATTTATTTATAATAACCAAAGTGAAAAGGCATCGTCATTTGATCTGATATAACAATATTAACCCCTTGGGACATTAAAGAAGTGGTAATTTCCATTGCATCATCGTCAAATTCTTTTTTACAAACTCCCAATACCTTTAAAGAATTATGAACCTTTTGATAATTATTTACACATGCTAAAAAACCCTTAATATTACTTTTAAAAATTGTTATGTCTTTAGGGATCATCCACTTCTTTAAATTAGCCTTGCAATTATTAACAAAATATTCAAATGATGGTAAATCAACGAATAAATACAATACTAGATACTCAACAGATCTTGGAATCATAACAACCACTTTAATAGTTAAGAATATTAATGATAATATATTGCATATTATTGGGATTATTGAATCCAGAAACTTATTTTGATTTGTAAAAGGGTGAGGTTTGGGCAGGATTCTTTTACTGCCCCGATTGTCTCTAAAGTGACAATGATTTGCCGCCAAAAAAACTAACCATTTGTTTTGCACCAATTAGATTTATATGAAGATCAGTATCATTTATGTTATAATCATTATACCATAAATCAAATACTTTAAGTTGAAATGTCTTGGATAAATTAAGATTTGTGCTTCGAATCCTTCACATCCTATTAACTAAACTTTTTCTAAACTCAAATCAGTAACATCTACCCAAATTTGTAATTCCAGGCTTATAAATTGTAAAAATAGAAGATTTTGGCAAGGAATAATATACTGTAGATTAAATCTTTATAAATTACAGCCTTGTCGTATAATCATATGATAAATAACATTGATTATCTCTTGAACTCTACAATCTTTCCACTCATTATTAAGCCAAGTTACGACAAAATATTTGATATCAAAATGATCGATTCTTTTTATAAATTTTCCATATTCAAATAAAGGAGATTGACTATTTGGCAAATTTACTGCACAAGAAATTAATGAAGAAATTTCATCTTCATCAAGGCAGGCTAATAAAGTATTTACTAATTTAAAATTAGACCTAAAAGTAGGGTTCCTTCAAAGTACAGGAATAGAAAATATCTGTCAATAAATAAGCATTTGTATAAGGATCGTTTAAAATTATCAAGGAATGAGACTATATCACAAATACATTCAGTAGGAATTGAAAGTGAAGACATTTTCTTCTACAGGGAGAGAGAGTTTTTTCTTTCTTTTTTTTTTTTTTGATCCTCCTTATTATCATATGAGTAAATTTGCTCGAATCATCAGAGTAACTAAAATCAGAAATTCAAAATTTCTAGTGTGGACACAATTTCACCGATAAATGACAAAATGACAAATGATCTGAACCATTTTGTTGGCCAGTACTATAGTTTTTATTTTTATTTTTATTTTTATCGTAGAACAGCAAAGATACAGGTAAGTTATGGCCAGTACTATAGTTCTGGCCTGCATTATGTTATTTCATTTTTCGATTAGAAATCACATGATAAGAAATCAGCCAATCAAAATCAAATAACTGGACTATTTGCTGGCACTATTTATAAATTGAACCTTTGATTCACATGAATTTATACAAAAATTTCGTTATCAAATGCATTTACGTTTTTCCAATTTAATTTCTTTTTTATTTCCACGTAATTTTTTCCTACAATCAACTTCGTACGAACACATCCCATCGTCTTAATTTTCTGTAACCTTTTGAATTTTTTACTTTTGTTTATATTTTTTGTTCAGAAATATTTCTCTTTATTATGGAAAACAAATTATTATTAATGTCAGATTTGTATGAAGAGTAGATCATGACTTTCATTATTATTATTTTTTTCGATACTATAATGTGAAAGATGTAGAATGGAGGAATTTCATAATTGACAATCATTATATACGATAAAGTATTTTACAATCACATTTGTCAATAATAAATTAACAAAAACAAGAATTAAAATATCTAAAAATGAATTAATTACTGTCATTGCCGTCTTTGTCCTATCGTTTTATTAATTTCTTTATGGTATTGTTCGACTTTCTCAAATAATTTAGGACCTATCCATTTATCTCATAATAATTAAAATAATCATTTTAAACAGTAATGAATTATTGCACATATTCAAAGCTAAATAAATATAACATTCTCAAATACTTTAAAGCCAAAAAAAAAAGTTTTAATTTATAATATAACTAGTATAAATAAAATTACCTTTAAGAAATACTGTGTACTATTGTTCTTTTGATTACTTGATTTATCAAAATCATCCAAATTCATCATATGATTTGCTGTAAAATGCTAGAAAACAAAATTATAAAGATAATTAATCGTTTATATATAATAAATAATAAGTAATTTCAAATATAAAATTGTTTTATTTATAATGTACCTTCTTATTCTTCAGTCTGTTATAATTTAAATCACAAAAGAAATTAATAATATGCAAAAATAAACAGAACATATAAGTATAAATACTTCTGATGTATTTCTTATTTCAGGAAAATTGTCCAGATGAAATTTCTCACATAAATATTAACATCAGATTTAAATGTAGTTTGTTTTCCAGCAATACTTCTGGTGCTGCAGGCTCACAAAATCCAAAATCATTAATTAATAAACCAATTATTAGATCTTGGTGAATGTAATATATTTCCAGAATGCAAATCTCTATGAATTGCATTTTCATCATGTATTCTCAAAAGTGCATAAATTATATCATAAGTAATTAAATTCTTTCTTCCCATGTAAATTGATAATAATTTTTCGTAAATATTCTCTTAGATTGGGATAATTCTTGAATATTTATTGCTTAGATAATGTGATTTGGCCTATAAATAATATTTTAAATATTTATTAATAAAAATAGTTTATCCATTAATTTTTAAATAGTTTTAGATTACAAACTTCGTCAAACCATCTTTGATTTGCACCTTCAATAAATAAAAAAAAATAATTTTAAATATAAAGTTTATTTTATTATTTTTCTTTTTTTTTTTAAAAAAAATGCAGTAAATAAATTTTTTTTTTTTGCAATTATTAATTGTTCATTGATTATTTTAAATAAAAATTTTCAGTTTAATTAAATGTCTCTAATCTATTCTATCTTAACAAATCTAAATTAATTTACTAATTGTTATCTAAATATTGTTTATTGTTCTATCCAACTCTATTAGCAATCTCAAACATTGTTTAATACTCTCCATTCAAATCTTGTTATACTTTTTTCCATTTTCTAATTTTTTTTTCTAATTTACATCATTATTTCTTTCTATTTCTAACTTATAGATCTTTGCTTGTTAGCCTCAAATTATTCTCCCATTTTATTTCTTGGGTATATTATTCCTCTTTTCTGGCTTTCTAGTTATTTTTTTTTATTCAATCATTGCATTCATTATTTCTCAACAATTCTCACATTTTTCAACACTTAAGTAATCTCTGATAGTTCTGGTACTTTCTACTTTTCTATCATTATAATTTTCCTTATTTATATACTTTTTCCTCAAATTGTTCTTCCATTTTTTTTTATCTGAAAATTTCAGTTTTTAGTTTTCTTCTCATTTCTTTTCGTTGAAATTTTCATTTTTAACGATTTCTTTGGTCTTCATGAATTCTTTGTTCATCTATTCATTTAATTTTAGTTGTTAATTTCCTGTTATTAAACAGATTGTATATTTGTGTTATACTTAAAATCTTTTGTCGTTATTGTTAAAAGGTCTAATATGTCGCTACACCTTTTTTTCTTGCTTTATATATTTTGTTTTCCCATTTTCTGATAACAAAATTGTTTCTTTCTTATCAGTTTGATTTGCTAAATCCAATAATATCTTAATTATCTTCCTTTTAAGAAAAGTAGTTCCAGGTTTCAGTATTTACAGCTATTCTTTGGTATTTCAACTGGTAATAGGTCTTTTGCTAACAGATGGTATCTTTAGAGTTACTGGATTTTTTGAAATTAAGTGAAATAAGTGAGGAGGGAATTCTAATCTAAACCAACCAGCCAGATAGGAGATACTCAACTATCTGACCGGCTTTCCTTGCCTGATACGAGAAAGTTCTCAATATACAGTATAAGGAAGTTAAGAGGGCGGGAGTTTAAAGGAGAAAAAAAAACCAACCAGCCAGTGACTGGCTTTCCTTGCCTGATACGATTTCTCAATATACAGTATAAGGAAGATAAAGGGGAGTTTAGAAGGGGTAGAACTAGAACCGTAGAAGGGTAGAATGAGTAGTTTTTAAAAAGAATTTTTAGAGAAAAAATAAAGTTGTGATAATATTATAATTAAAGATACCTGATAGGAAATATGGAAATATTGAAAAAAAGGTGGTATTTATATATTTAAAAAATAATAAGATGTAAAAATGAGTCAAAATTAATAATGTTACAATAATAAATTAAGCATGATGAGTCGTATCATGCAAGTTTCTATATCTGGCAAATGCAAAATTAATAATCAATGATTTATTACATGATTTTTCATTTATTCACATGCATCACATGCATCACATGCCATAACTTTGCTAATATATTACAATATCATTACTATCTTTTTAATTAGTGATACCTCATACCTGAATTTCATCATATTAACTGTCATAAGTCACAACTATTCAATTTTTATATCCCTGAATTTATTTCACATGATTAATCCTTTCGTAGGTTTAGGACCAAAAATTTCATTAACTATGTGAAGACATAGCATAATTTATCACCATAATTCGGTTACCAGCTTTAAAATCATTTTAGAAGAAACACTGTAAAGTGTTCAAGAAATATTTATCTGTACTAAATTATTTTTTAAACAGAAAAATTCTTTTATTAAAAATATATGTTCAACAAATATTTAAAGAAAAATCTAAATTATTTATTTTCTTTTTGGATTTGAACTGGCAAAGAATCTTTAAAGTAATCTAAACAATCCTATGTATTTACTTAATTACACTAACCAATATTTTTTATATTGTGTTATTAATAATCGATATGAACAATAATTATCAAGAATTTGATATAATTCCAGAAGACGCTTTAATATAAAAAGTGAATTGATTGTTTGTAATGAATTATTAGAATTTATTCAAAATAACAAGTAAATATGTAAAAGAATTTATGAGATACCCGAAATTTTTGAAGGTTTTGTTTATTTCTTTTAAAGAATACCATACAACTTAGCTTTGATTCCTTTTATTAAATTATTTATCTGCAAAGGATTTTAGAGATAATATTATCTTATAAAAAAAATCTTTACCAAAGGACTTTGTATAAAACTTTATTAAGAATTTATTTTGGATCATAATTTTAAACCAATCCCACATCAAATTACTAGAAACCCTGGTTTATGAAGTGTTGTTTCAAAATTATTTCGAATCAACATTTTCAAATTGGTTTGATCACTTCAAAATCAAACTCGTTGTTTAAATTTGAATTATTATTTTGTGGATCTTGGGATGGATTTAAGTTTAGTAAAATTTATGAATTTGTGATGGTCGATCTCTGAAATGACCAAAACGACAAATGATTATGCAAATCTTTATTCACTGTAACAATTATTAAAGTGAACCGAAGGTTAATAAAGAAATTCTTGGAGGAATTAAATGGAAATAAGGATAGTTTCATTCAAAAAGTGAAACCTTACAAAAAAAAAAGCAAAAGAAATGATAGTAAAACATTTCTAAAAACAATTAGTAAAAACAGTCTCCCATTTATCTTAAAGTATGGGTTCGTTCAAGTTTGTTGTAGTTCAAAATTGTCCAAAACTTCAAAATTTTAGCCTAAAGAAAAAGAAAATGAAATGTTAGTAAACATTTCATTAAAATAACTAAAAAAAAAATTGAAGTTATACTTTGAAATAGAAGTCCAGAAATCTACAAAAGAAGGAAAATGTATTAGTAAAATGCTTCTTTAAAAAAGCTAAAAAATGAAACTTTCAAAGTTGCATACCTTCAAAATCTCATTTAACTTACTGTCCGAATCCTACAAAAGAAAGAACAAAGTTATAAAACATTCCGTTAAAGAAAACAAAAAAAAAAGAAAAGAAAAAATCCATTTTGAAATTCTTACCTTCGAAATGGCATCCAGGAAGCTATAAGACTTCAAAAGTCAAATTGAAAAAAAAAAGAAATAAAAAGGTAAATATAAATTGAAGCCACACCATTAAGTGCTAAAAATAAGTCTGAGATTCCAAAAATCAAAAATCAAAAAATCAAAATTTAAAAATAAAAAAAAAAATTGCACTTTTTAACCAAACAGTATACTATAGATTTAAATGTAAATATACAAAAAAAATGAAAGAAATCATATGTCAATTCAGTAAAATGGATTTCAGCAAAATTATAATTCAGTGCAATGGACAGCAAAGATGAATTTGATAAATTAATTCAAGAAATATAATATTTGAGTGGGTATCATATAACTGATATACAATTTTTTAAAAAGCAAAGCAAAGATAGTTTTGCTACGGTATATTCAGCAATATGAAAGTATGGACCATTACATTTGGACATTTGGATATTGTTTAAATAATTCTAGCAAATTTTAAATATCTTTTCTTGGTATTACAGTATATCTGATATACAATATTATAATATCATTACTATTTTAATTAATGATACCAATTGCTAAAAATAAAATTTATTTTTACATTGATTAATCCTTTCAAAGTCTGGCAATTTAAATTTATTGAAGAAATTTCAGTAAGTAAATTTAACTAATACAAGAAAAATCATTTATAATTTTTTATAATCAATCTACTTGGATTCAAAGTAAATCTATGAAGTGGCAATTGCCAAAATGGTAATGCAAGCGCACAGCCACTGCACAGTCATTATATGTAATTGCGCCTCTTTAAAAATATTAACATCTTCAACGTCTACTATATCAATCTAATATCTCAAATTGATAATGTTAGATTCGGACAGTTTCATATTTGTGCATGATTAGTCACTGAAGATGCCTTATGATTTGTTTGTGATGCAAAAAGTACATGATTGTTAATAATAAGGTTGTGAAAGTATAACCATTAATTAAATTTCAGATTGCGCAATTTTTTTAAATTATTTTAATGAAAAAATATATTAATATTTTTAACATCATTTTTAATCACATGCATATGATTACTGATTCTAAGCCACCAGCCAATTTTTTATATACTGTACATGACGCAAGTATGTATTTTCGGTAATTATTTTAGAAACTGAATTTTAAATACATCTTTACAAAATTATTTCCATTTATTAATTTTCAATTTCGCATTTGCAGAAATATGGCCCGATTGATGACAAAGCTGAAATTAATAAACTACTGTTAAATTTGAAGATTTTTCCATTGGGGACCTTAAGAAATTAATCTTGGAGAGAAAAAAAGAATACTTGATGTTAATATCATAATAAACTGAACCTTTGGAAGATTATTATTATCTCAATGATGAAAACAAAAAGAAAATATATGAAAATAAGTCACATACTCCATATGATATTGTACAATATCATGGAGGAAAATGGCTTTCAGCTTCAGAAGATGAGATTAATGAACATTTCAAAGATCCCCAGAAAATGCATCCATATAATCGTTCAACCAACCGCCACGCACTACTGGTACAGTAAGTGTCTCCCAATGGTTTACCTCTTGAATAAGGAAATTTACAGTAACAAATAAAATATGAATTTTTTTTCTGATATCATTTTTTCTCATGTTAAAGCAGATTCCATCATTCGTTGTAACCAATTAAATGATTTTTTAATAATAATGTCCACCACTCATAAATCCACTCAAACTTTTCAGTGACACCACCCGAACCTAATGCTATTTTTAAAGAATTCCTTAAAATGAACATGGTCAATTTCTCTAAATTTACATATCAAAAAAAGATGCGTTGATAATCTTTCCAGCGATAGTATACAAGAACATAAATCAATTACCCGAATTTCTAATATATTGATAAACCTAAGATTAATTTGTTGATTTTTTTAGGCACATCTGGGAGTGGAAAAACAAGGACCTGTTATGAGTTATTTTCATAACTGGAGGGCTTTATTTTCTCACGTCAAGATAGGGAAATGGGGATCAGCTAATATCAAGAAAATTAAAGTCACTTAACGCTAAGTGTGAAAATAATGCAAGATTTTGAAAAAAACTGCATTGTGCAATTCTCTCCCAATTTTATATTACATTATTGTATAAACAATACATCAGCATTCAATAAACAGTGTTGACTTCTATTACAAACTTGTCAAGTTATCTTTGGAAAACAATATAATTATGATGATGATATGTTTCTTTACCTTATGATGCAACTTAATAGTTGCACACTTAGCAACTTTGCTTAAAGGTAAATTTATGTCAAGAACAGTTGAACAGAAATGTTTACTCTTGTCTCCTATAGTTCAAGCACTGAGAGAACCAGTATTATTAAAGGTCAATTATTGTTTTATCTCATATGGTACTGGTCTTGGAATTTTTCTCTTGAAAAGGTTCTTAATATAGGAATTTTAAAATCAGAAACTGAGATACTTAAATTCACACAATTTGGAGGGTGGTAAGATATTGCCCATATAAAAGACTACTTAATAATCTGACTAGTATATCTGAAGAAGAAAAACAATATTTTGATTTAATTGAAAAATATAAAACTGAAGGAATATTTAAAAGATGCATAATTATTTGGATAAAGCTACATTTGATTCATCAGACTCAAAAAGCTAATATCTGATATACATTTTCTAATCAATCATATTAACTATGGAGTTGAAAGATTCTGATTATAACTATCTTTATAGTCATTTTCATGGTTAATTTCATCTTATTATTACCTGTGTGAAAGATATTATTATGGGTATACCAGTTAAAGATGCTATTTCTGTAAATTAAAAGGTTTTAACAAAGAGGGTCAAAATTCTAATCAATCATTATATGATCAGCTAGACAAGATTGTTCAGAGGGATCAACCTAATCATTTGCTATTGACAAATGTTCTTAACTTGTATAAGCTTGTAACATTTGTCTATTATTATTCTAAACCCCATATATAATATATGGAAAGTAAGAGAAAGTGAAGTTAAAGGGCATTGACAATCTAGTTCAAATATAATATTACAATACGAATGATATAAGTAATAACTGATAATGATAAAAATAATAATGAATAATGTAAATTACTAAACTTATTTCTCTTCATATTCTCGTAAATCTCTAATTGAAATTTTCCTTTGATCTCAGATGCATAGAAATTCTTGTAATTGGTGATTCATCTGTATTAAATAAGGGGAATATTAATTTATTTATTGATAAAGTACTTTAAAATATAATTTTATTTTATGAATAAAAATGAAAAAATATGACCATCAAGTCAATTCACCAGTCCAAATATCAAAATAATTTGTACTTTAAAAATTTGATCTTGCTAAACAAAATTAAACATAATTTTAGTGACTATTACATAATTTCAGTACAATTTCCAAGGCATTATGAGGTGATTATTTAATAAAACTCAATCATTCATCATTTTTTTTTAATATATTGTTTATTTGTCAGACATTGGATCATATAGTATATGACCCATAAAAGATTGATGAGATGATCCTTTATATAAGTTAGAAGCGAATGGCTAATTTCAATAAAGGTACAGAATTTTAAATAGTAATGGAGGTAAAAACTTATTATTTTCTTTGCCTTTAAATTTATTAACAATTAACATATTAAATGTAAATATGAAGTAATATAAATTATTATATTTGAGAGAAAAATTCTTTCTTTTTTTTCATTTATTCTATAAGTTTATTAAATTATTGACATTTATTTCTCGATCATTTAATTAATAATCACATCATGCACGCAATGCAAAATTTTTTTTTTAATATCAACTCATTTTTTTCTTCATTGGTCAATTACGCGCCTAGTATTTGCATTTTTTTTTTGTTTGGCAACCTCGGTTAAATTCTTAATCTTATAAAAAATTCTATTAATATTTTATTTCGTTATATTTTCTGTAAAAAAAAAAAAACATTGTGAATATGCTACAGATCAGTAATTTGATGTTTATAATCCATATTTTTCCGTAAATGTATTATATTCATGACATTCATAACACGGATCAACTTTTTTATAAAGATAAATATAAATAAGAAAACTACATATTACACAAAACATTTTTAAATAATAACTATGAAATTCCTTTGTTGTAAAAAAAAAAAAATTTTTATTTTGCTCCTAACAATTTCTTTAAATTATTAAAATCAATATAGAAATATTAATTTTACAAGAATAGTTTAGAAGCATGAATCCAATTTTAATATTTTTGCAATTAAAGTCAAGTTTATGATTTAATTTCACACGAATAAGTATATGAAATTTACCAAATTTCATGCAATAAGGACTACTGATGTTCTGCCATATTTTAATTTGAGTATTAAATGAAAAGAAGAAAAATTGTAAAAAATTTATCCATGATAAAATCTAAATGTAATAAACTATAGTAAAATGAATAATTTTGCAAACAAAAAATGTTCTTTTATTTTAAAATTGATGCTTCCGTGAATAAGATGTAAACTTATTCTTCTTATAATTGATATAGTTGCGTGTTTATTTAATCACAATATAAATTGTAAGTACTATAGTTACAGATTTCCTCTGTATATAGTAACAAAACTTAAATTCATAAGTTTATATCCAAACTTTTAATATCCATACTCAAATACTCTAAATAATTACATTAAAAAAAGTATATCTTGGTTAATTATTACTTATTAAAATAAAAATATAATCGAATATTACCTAATTAGATAAATTTTACTGCTGCAATATCTGATTCTTTATAAAAAAAATTGAATATTTTACAATATTTAAATGTTATTTATATTTATAAATCCAAATTATAAGTCAGCTACTCTATAACACTTGTAATAAATAATTTAGGATAAAAATAAATAATAATCAAACGAATTATTTATATAAAGAATTGTCCATAATTTCAACATTTAATACATTTAAATAATAACAGGTCTCCCTAAATTGTAAAATATTTATTTTTAAGTTCGCCGCAATATGATTTAAAGAATAATATCTGACTTGTTAACCAATTTAAAATCCATCTAAAGAATAAATCATTTAGTAATAGACTTTTTTTAATTATTTAATAGTAGCAATTCACTAATACCACTTTATAATTTACCTTCTGGAATTTCCAATTCATCTTGATCATTTGAATGAAGATTTGGATTATTAGAAATTTCATCATCTTCTATATCTAATATAAATATTTATTACATTTGTTTAATATTAGTTTTAACTACATAAATATTTGCCAGTTACGACATGTTTCAAAGTGATTAAAGAACCGTATTTAATTATTTTTGATTCTTCAAATACAACATCACTACATATTTTAAATATTTCGTCTACTGAATTAATATCATCTACNCTTTTCATAAATTCAATTTTAACGAACTCATCTATAAATGAATTAATAAGTAATACTCTGATTTCTTCAGGATTACTAATTTCCGCATCGATGCAAAGTGAATGGAAATTAGCGAGAAATGTAGCAATATCTTGTTTATAATTATATTCCATGACTTGTAATTTTTGTTTGCATGAATTTTTAAAAATAGTAAACGATGTATGTAACTTAAGAATTTTAATAAGTTCATCAAAAGAGTTAATTTCCTTGGAAATTGGTATGGTGGAATTTACCATAAGTTTGCAAATTCNAAGNATTTTTTGTTCATCTTCAATACCTTTTAAGTAACAATAAGTTTTTATTTGTTTCAACCATTCTTCTGGGTGAATGGTACCAGAATACTTCGATAGCTCCATATTTAAAGAAATTAGAAAGCAATTGATAAAGTTGCGACAATGGTTCATATATATTCCAAATTGTCTAGCCAAATTAAGAATTTTTGTCAATCATGATTTAAACACACGTTACGCCTTTGCAGGTGCTATGAATACAACTATTATAAAAAAAAATGTTTACTGGACAATTCAGGTGTAACCTGTACAATTTTGGACAAAAAGTATTTTTGTTGTGTTTATTTTTGTTTTTTTTTTATCCAGGTTATATCCTGAATATGTTAGGATAATGTCCGGAAAAGCATACTCATAAAATTAATCATTTTGAAAATGAAAATAATATATGATTGATGGGTTATTCAAAAATGCCAAGAATTTCATTTTAACAAAATTATGACGATTGAGCGGCGGAAAGATGAGTAAACTATTTGTGATCACGTTATTACTCCTTTCCATTGTTACAAATTTCATAATCGGCTAATTCATTAGTTTGCGAGAGTGTTCATTTTGTCTTTTATTCCTTTTTTAACATTCTAATTACATTACTTAAACATGAAGAATCTCGTAAGAATATATATCTAAGCGACTTTTATAAATCCCAAAATCAAACTTCTAGAAGGTATGTAATGGTCATAGAGGGTTAGTCAGGGTTGTTAAGTTACCAATCAAACATATTGAATTATTAACCAATGATATTTTCTATCATAGTATCTTGTCGTACAAAGAAATAAGTGCGTTTATTGAACTCTAGATGGTAGACGGGTTGTTTATTAAAAAGTTGATTACAATTATAATTTTACCGGTCAAATTAAAAATTTTAAATACAAACATGNTAGATACGAACTACGTATTATTCTTCCTAGTAAAGATTACACTAACCTATATAATTAATCACANGAAANAGATATTACNTTGATTTTTTTGGTATTCTTGAAAATTTTTTTAATAAACTAGCTAAATAAAGTAAAAGTTGGTGTTTGTTCGCTATTAATATTAATAAGTATTAATTAATATTAACACCCAAGTTGCACGACGAGGACGTCAACACCATTNGCAACTCAAAAAATGTTTAAACTCACTTTAGATATTTAGNTATCTACANTGAATTGATTCATGAGAAACCAGGTTTTAATTTACAGCAAGTCAATTTTAAAAAAGACACATCTTATCCTTGTATATCAAATCGTCTAGAAAAA
This sequence comes from Glomus cerebriforme, assembly GCA_003550305.1. NCBI lineage: Eukaryota > Fungi > Glomeromycota > Glomeromycetes > Glomerales > Glomeraceae > Glomus > Glomus cerebriforme. The sequence goes on along the minus strand of QKYT01000460.1, from coordinate 59,401 downwards.
CAAACAAAAAAAATAAGTTAATAAAGAAATTTATTAATAAAAAAACAGATAGAAAATCAAACCAATCCCAAATAATTTATAGTAAATTAATATTAAAATCTAAATAATCCATGCTTTAATTTTTCTTTTACTATCTACTTGTCCAGTTACTATCCTACGCGTCCAATTACTATCCTACTTGTCCAGCTACTATCCTACTTGTCCAGCTACTATCCTACTTGTCCAGTTACTATCCTACGCGTCCAGTTACTATCCTACTTGTCCAGTTACTATCCTACGCGTCCAGTACTACCCAGTAAAAACCAGGCGAATTTTACAGATAACACCAGATGATGTTAAAGGAAATGCTATACATAAGGCGCACAGCTCTACCCTCTACTTGTTATGGGCCAAAGTAGAAAACCNTCGGACGTTTCAGACTAAGAGAAAACTACGCAAATATTTAATATTATAAAACATTTGCTTCATCATTTTCTCTAAAGACAATTCAATTTCCAAAGACTCTTATAGAAGAAAAGAATTGCCAAACAACCTCTAAAAGAGTGTGAGAGAAATCAGAAATATTGGAAAATCAAGGTATTTATATTTTTTTAAATTCTAAATTTTGATGTAATATTTGTATCATTATGAATAAAATTTCATACAGATTTAAAATGACTCATATTTATTATATATATATATTATATTTTAACGCCTATCATTATATCATTATGATTTAAGAAACAACTAATAATATGTTCTAATTGTACTGATATTAATTTTTTTTTATCTCAGTTTTATTGATAAATCAAGTGATGCTCTTATATTATTTTTTTTTTTTATCAGCTGCAAATTATTCCTAGACTTAATTTTATTTTTTTAGACTAAAAAAATTATATAAGAAACTTTTTTTTTTTTTGAGCTTTTTGTTTCATATATTAGATTATTACTAAATAATTATATTTTTCTAAATATTGAAATAGTATAGTAATTGAAGTTAACCTTTTTATTGGCATTACAATAAAAAAGAAGTCGTCATAGTTTCTAATATATTATGTTTCCGTATCTGATTATCAATTCTATGGTTTAATAAAATAAAAAAATCATTTTGCATGATGTGCTTATTATACTTAATTTATTATTTAGTTTTGACTCATTTTATATATTCTTAACGTTTTTAATTATAGCACTTATTATTATCCTAATCACTTTCTCTTACTTTCCTTATACTGTATACAAGTTAACTTTAAACATAATGAGAGTCCTAAGTAAACAATAATAAATAATATAGCTAGTTTTTATCTAGTATTTCTTAGTAAAACTATAATAGTAATTTTTATAATGAAAGTCAATTTCATCTAAAGAATTCTTTAAAAAATTATTTTTGACAGATATCTTTTGAGAGGCTTGGAGTTAGCCTCCTAAAAATAAATTAATGAAATAACCATTGTAAGTTTTAATTGTATATTCAATATCCGAAATTATAATTTGATCAAAAGCCAAACTGAATATACAGTATTTTACAATTTAAGTTGAAGTCCCTAACGTAAAAATATTTCATGCTCATATGAATATTCTGTATNACCATTCTCCATATTTACGATGAGCTTTGTCTTCCAATAAAAATAATGATAATGTTTTAGCCCATATTAAATTACAAAACATATCACTGGAAATCTTTCAAATTGTTTTAGAGTAAGTTATATTTACAACATACAACATACCAAGTATTAATTTAAATATAGGTATATTTATGGTAGTATTCTTTCATTAAATGGGCAAAACATTTTAGACTTTCCCTGCTGCAGATGAGCTTTATCTTCAAGAATTAGTCAATTATATTCAAAAATATTTAGCTCTAAATCTAATAATTTATTAGAACATCAAGAATTTTGTACAAAATTAATGGCTCAATATCCTGATAAAATATTTAAAACATTGGATTTTACTTTACTTCCTGAAAAATCTTTCATTTGTAAATTATCCTTTTTAATAAGTGAAATTAAAAAAGTTGATGTGGACAAACGATGATTTCAGAAAATTGAAAAATACTTTACAGAATTGTTTACCTTTAATTAGATTTTTTATTTATCATCATCTATAGAATTCTCACAAAAGTTCATCCATATAAAAAATTCTTTGAAAAGGAACTTTATAAAGACTTGGTAAATTATTATTTGGATCCTGAAAGTTATCAACTGACAATATTTCATGTCCGGGAAAAATCAATGAAAAGTTTAAAAATAATGAAAATTTTGATTCACAAATTGTTGATTCTAGTATTGTTTCAACTATTTCTAGATGGATTGATAAGATGTTTATTCAAATAATTTTAAAGAATCTTATTTACTGAATTATTGTTAAGAGGAAGCTGAAATGGGTTTACCCTTAAAAAATTTCATACATTACATGATGACAAGCCTAACAGTATAATTCTTTAATATGATAGATTCCGATGCAAAGACAAGAAAAAAAGATGATTGGTTGATTTTTTTATTGATTGGCTGGATAATTTAATGGATAATTAGTAGAGTAACACAATATATTATCCGGCCAATCCAAAAAAAAAATCTAAATAAATTAAATAAGTATATACGAGAAAGTTCTCATATACAATATGAGGAAGATAAAGAGGGGGTGGAAGAGTGGGTAGTTTTTAAAAAGGATTATAGAGAGTAAATAAAATTGTGATAATAATATAATTAAAGATACTTATTATTTTTAAATATATCTATATACGGAATATTAATAATGATTTATTATGTGATTTTTCTCATATACGGTATAGTATTATAATGTCGTTATTATGATACCTATATTTCATAATATTAGTCATAAGTCATAACTATTCAACTCTGCTAAAAAAAATAAAATTTATTTTAATAATTGGCTAAGAATAGTAACACACGTCACATAAACTAACCAAATCAATCGAATAAAAAAAATTATTTTCATCACAAAATACGTGATAAGATTATCTATCTATTGCATGTGTAAATGATAATTTTGACTGTATATTGAGTCATCAACAATAATAAATCAAAAAAAAAATTTTT